>CAJNDV010029302.1:34463-55414 GCA_905221635.1 Symbiodinium sp. CCMP2456 | reverse complement strand
GGGGGGGCCCCCCCCCCCCCCCCCCCTCCCCGAGCTCCTTTTCTTTCTTTGCAGGCGCAGCGCCGGGCCTCGAAGACCTGCAGCGCCGCGCGGGGCGGCGGCTGGAGCAGGAGGGAGTCAGCAGCAAAACACAAAATCCTACGTATGCCTTTGAAACCCTGAAAGATCCTCTCTGAAACCTCCTGACTCCGGAGCACCGCCAACATGGCCAAACCCTAAACCCTCGCGACCCGGGCTCTCTTGCGCATTCCAAACAGACGCGTTGCTGATTGGTCAGGTCGGGCTGGATTCTCCTGCCGTGGTCGCGCTGGGCAGCGTGCCAGAAGCGCGCCTCTCGCCTGAACATCTTCTTTGACTAATTTTCGTGAATATCACTCGGATCTCTGGGATAGCGACCATGCTTGATTGTAAACGCTTCGCGGTCGTCCGCGGCTCGGCCCGGCCGCAACTGAAAAAGGCCGTCATGGGTTGCTCGACCTGGCTTCTTCAAGCCAGTCCTGAACGAAGCAAGGAGTCGAGCAATGTAAGTCCCGAGACGTCGAATCCAAACCGTGGCCGCGATCGGGGGCCTTCAGGCACTTTCGAAACAAAGCACCCTCAATCCCTGCCGGCCTCAAGCATGGAAAACCTTGCCGAGCCATGTGGAGTCGCATTCTGATGAGGGAAACAACAAGAAGGGGAGGAGAAGAGCGGAGGGGCCAGCATAAATTCTAGACGTCCTCCGGCGACTAGGTACTTACGGCAGTGGCATGGTAGCCTCTCTCTGCGTGAAGGAACAAGCAAGTGCTGTCCGTGCAAGGGCAGGCCATTAGGTCCAGCAGGGGCCACTGAACCCAGATCCTTCTTCTGAGGGGAGGGGAACACATCTGGGGGCAGTTTTCTGGCGGCGCCCAACCGCTTCTCCAAGCGTGTGCCGAGATTGCACATTGTCTTCCCACGAAAGTGGAGATGACAGCCGCAACTTGTCCGAAGGAGGCTCCGAGGACGACCCCCAAAGGCCCAGCATCTTATTGTGCGCACATAGACTGACAAAATGCTCGGCCATCTCGGTATCACACCGAAGATAGCACCAGCCTGCGACGGCACCATCTCGTGGCTTGAAAATGAGCAGCTCATCGACAACTGGTGTGACATCACAACGCTGGACGAAGAAAAGAGGGGGCCGTCTCTCAAGACGAGGCTCTCTAACATGCTGACAGTACAAAAACAGAAAGGACTGTTGTGAGGTGGAGTTTTCCAGGAAGCCAAGTGTACTCGGGAGGCAGCGTGATGTTGTGTTCGAACAGTTTCCTGAAGGCCAACCCCCACCGAGAAAAGAATTCCTTGTAACGTCATTGTTTTGCCTTCTCACAGAATATGCAAGTTTGAAGAGGCTGTTCAGCATGTCCTTTCGTTCGGTGCTATGGGAGTGCATTGCGCAATTACCGGATCAACTTTGCTACCTCCGTTGCTTGTGAAGCTTGCGCTGCATCGGCGGCGGCTCCCGTGTCAAAAGGCGCAGTAGGAGTAGTAGGCGACGGGGGCGGGGCTGCTTCCATGGCACGTGCTGGCGAGTCGGCCAATGTACCGTGAAAATAAAGTTTAGAACAAACTGTGAAAGTTTGCGAGAAGGCGTGAAGTTCACAGAGGACGGCTACCGACCTAGATTCCTAGAATACATGGCGCAACGTGCGAGGTTAATGTGCGAAAGTCTAGTCTTGTTGCGCCTGGTTGTGCGGTTTCGAAAAGCCCGTTTGGGCCCTCTAACGACTTCCCTGGGTCGGGATCGCTCGGCTGCTCGAACCTGCTCGATTCCGGTCATGAATGCCACTCTCCAACAGGGAGCAGGCTCAGATCCAGACGAACCGCATCTACAGCAGATGGGAAGAGTTTGGCCCTGGTTCGTAATGAAGAGGAATACCAGCCACAACCAATGTACCACTTCTGATCAGAACAAGGGGTCCAATGCACCAGTTCATTTCTGAGGTTTGTGACGATTTGTGCATAGGACTTGATTATGCACAGATAGGATCTCTCCTACACTCACATCTTTCACGAACGTGAACCAGAAAAGCACGTGTAAGTCTGCCGGCCATGCTTTCAATAGTTTGAAGCCACAAATCTTAGACGCCCTCAGGCGGCCTGCAAGCATTCTGCATAGGTACTTGCAGCAATGATGCTCACATGTATATCTTCTGCTGCTCCTTTGACTCACGTGGTTCTGATACCTTAGCTAGCTCTTTCTGCGTGATAGAAAACAACCGCTGTCCCCGCAACGGCACGTCATTAGGTCCTACTGAAGGGTAGGGTCCCATCTCTAGGGGCATGGGGACAGGGAGGATGAGGATGATGATGACCTAAGTCGTGAGGATGATCACGGTCATCGTCCGACATCGTCAGCCCCATCACCTACATCGTCCACATCATCACCGTCCTAGTTCAGCCCCGTGATGCCCCGGTAGACCTGCCACTCCTTTTAATCGTCGGTGGCCGCCTAAGGGGCCCTAGTGTCGGACGCGGAGCTGGCAGACCTGACTGACGACTCCTTCTTGCTCCGGGCCCGCAACGAATCGGGCCGGACCTTGGTGGTTTGTGCTGGGAGGCGCAGCTCGCGGCCCCAGCGTTTGCTGATTTTCATCCTTGCCTTGCTTCGTAGGACTAGACGAGCTGTGGGCTTCGCGTTCTACGAGTTTTTGCAGCGGCTGGGGTTTGGCTTCTTGCATCCGCTGAAACCAGTGCCGCGGCAGGCGCTAGTATCGCAAATGGGGCCGAAGGGCCTAACGGGTTATTGCAGACTTCCTTTTGCTGGGAGCCGAGGTTATCCCCAAAGCTACGAGGCTCACTTGGCGATCCCTCCCTCTGGATGTGCATGAGACTCCTCGGTGGAGCTTCCGAGGCCGCCCTTTCCGTTAACACTTGCGTTTGCGCGGAGTCTGGCCTCAGGCTTTGTGTCTCCGACATTTGCAAACTGCGGCAGGCACTCACTATCACACCCAACATCCGCTGGAGCTCACGAATTTCTTAAACGGCTACGATGCTCTGGGGAAGACTGATGACCGAGAACGGTGGCGGGAAGCCTGGGCTGCTTGGGAGGAGCCGCTCTTTTCCCCGTCCCTCCCCATCAGAAGGGCTGTGGATGGCCATAGAATCTGACATCAAAGGACTTCTTGGAATGGATGCTGGCTCAAAAGCAGAATTACGTGGAGTGGATGCTGCTGGCCGATCGGGCATCAGACAAGGCCGACAGGGCAGGATCATCCCTCGCCTTAAAGCTCAGCCGAATTCTGAGTTGCGGCGCTTCGAAATCGGAGGACTTCGAGACGAGCAGAGAGCGCCGAGATCGGCTGCGGCTTGTTGTGGAGGCGGCCCACGGCCTGGGCCTGGAGGCTGGGAAGCGCCCACAACCCTCTTCGGCCCCCCATGGCGCCCCCTTTGTCTCTCTCTCTCTCTCTCCCTATCTCCCTCTCCCTCTCTCCATCTCTCTCTCTCTCTCTCCATCTCTCTATCTCTCTCTCTCTCTCTCTCCATCTCTATCTCTCTTCTTGGGAGGTGGGCGTCGACGTGCCGCTAACATTGAGGCAGCAGCACGCGCTGAACCTTCTTCCACGGCCCTCTCGCGATCGCGAGGAGAACGCAGCGCAGGCCAGAGCGAACGCAGGACGAGCATGGCGAGCCACGACGGCACGATAGTGAATTTCAGGTTCGAGACCGGGTGCGGTGGCTGCTGAGCTGCGGCTTCGACCACCTTGGAACTGAGTTGGGCAGCACAGAGTTCACGCGAGGACTCCGAGGGCAAAGATCTTAATGTCTCGCAATTCCGGTAGCAGGGCATTTCTCGTTTGGGTCCAGCCGTAGCCGCAGTCGTCTTATCATGGCCTTCGCCCTGGGCGGCGGTCCGGGTCTCTGCTCAGGACTGGACGCTGTGGAGCTGACCCGTCTGCTGAACGTAACACAGGCCGCTCCCGGCCTGCGGCATCCTGTCGCGGAGACGCATAGACCCCCCCATGTCCCCAGTGACCGGGAGGAGGCCTTGGGCTCTTCGAGGCTGCTGGTGAAGAACCACTGCTCCACGCAGCAGCACGCGGAAGGCTTCCAGGATCCAAGGCGGGGCCCGGCGTCTGCAACTCGCGGGATTCGGCTTCCGTCGCTTAAAGGCCCGAAAAGCAGGGAGAGCCCTTGAACTTCAACTATCGCCCTGGACTTAGCGACTTCCCCTGTTGAAGTCCGAAATGCCCCGATACCCTCCGAGTCAACTACTTTGCGGATGCCAAGATCGTCTGCGACTCAGAGAGTGCATGCTGCACCCCTAGGTCCTGGCAGAGCAAGGCTGTGTGCCCTGAGGTCAGCATGCCCCACACCGTGCAAGCATATTCCCTGACGGACCCGGCTCCCACGTATGGGAATGCCAACTTTTCAGACCTGCGAGCCTCAGACGCATGGAACAATCCGGGTCAAAGAACCAATGCGAGCGTCTAGAGAGTCTAGAGAGACAAACCGAACCCTGAAACCATGACCGTCTCAGGAGAGTGGACAGCGTTCCTGCTTCAACAGGGCCGGCCGGTGGTGTTTTATCCAGAGATTTGGCCAGCATGGCATGGCAGTTCCTGGCATATTATATTGGTGTAGCATGTCTTGAGCTGAAGGCAGCTTTGCCGATATTTGCCCAATCTCTTGGTTAATCATCACGGAAGTCTATTGAGTACGTTTCAGGAAACGGCGTACTGGGTCAACTACGACATCTCCGTGCCGCTTTTCCTCGCGCCCATCTATTCATCCGATCGCCTGGAGGTAGGGCTTATTGGAACACACCAACCCCATCTGCACATCTCCGCTTTGGGCAGGATGCAGAGACATTGGATGCGATGCCAGCTGCAGCATCACGGCCGCTCAGAGTTCTTGCCCTCGGCTTCTTTCCAAAGTGAACCCAAGGCGCCGCTGCTCGGCCAGCTGAACTTTGAAAGCGGGTGGCAGTGGGGCTACTGGTTGGCCGCTTCGGCCAAACTTAATTCTGATTCGGCCCAGCCGCCTTCGCCTTGCCGCCTTGCGGAGGCCAACTCGATCCAGGCTCTGGTGGCCTGGCGAAGGCCGGCGGGCCTGGGAGGGGCATTCGACCAGCTCTTCCGCTTCTTGCCCACCTCCACGCCAGCACCTCAGAGGCTCCCGAGACCCGAAAAAAAGCTGTAGGGTTTCGTCTTTGCAGGCGGCAAGGTTTGACGGAGCTTCTCCTGGACTTCGCCCTTGCACAGCGGCGGCTGCTCGTCGAGGCGACGGAACATGGTGCCGGCATGGCCCTCGGCGCTCGCATTCCTCACATCGCATCCCTGCCTCCTTGCAGGGCCGCAGAGCGGACGGTGCTTTCCTCGGAGCCGTGGAACCTCGGAACTCGGAACGGAACCCCTGTCCCTGAGAGGCACACAGACGCAGCCAGCACCCGGAGCAGGGCCCGGATCGGAGCCTCGCTTGAACCAGACACCGCGAATGGCATGGATCCCGCATGGAATGGGCGGCTCTTGAGTCTGGAGTCATCTCAAGTCCCTTGAAAGGCCACTGGCATTGCTTATCTTCAAGGCCTTCGCCGGGACTAGGCGGAGACTCACTGAGACTTCTCACTGTGAGGCTCCGAGGGTCTCAGTGACCTTGCATCCCTGGCCGCACGCTATCTGGGGGAGGCCCTCTGAATGATGGAGTCGCCAGCATGAGTGTTTGTGGATCTGTGCTCTGTGCTCAGGGTGCTCCCCAGCCAGACCGACTGCATTTCCAGGAGCTCTGGCAGGAGGCGTGGTGGTGGAGTTGTGGGGGCTCCGGGGATTCCAGTCCTTGAGCCTGGAGTGCAGACACCGCCCGCCAGCGTACGGCTGCTGCGCTTGCTCGGGGAGGCGAAGGGTCTAAACCGGCAATTGAGGTGCTCTCTCTCTTGCTTTTGCTTTGCTTTAAGGGCGTCGCGGCTGCGGCCTTCAGTGAAGCGCTCCGGAAAGCCCGCCGGGCTTGGTTCCAGGCGATGTGAGAAGCCTGGGGGCGAGTCCAAGCCGCCTCGTTGCGAGCCGAGGAAGAACTTTGGCCGCTGCTCCGGGAGAGCAATGCCACCTTCTCAGCCCTTGCGGCTCGCTTCGCAGCGCTTCCGGCTCCAGCTTTGCCGAGCCACCGCGAGGCGCTTTGGCCGAGTTGCACAGGTAGATTTCAGATGATTTCAGGTCCAAGCCGGCAGTACACGCGCCAGGTGGTCCAAGATCTTGCGGATTCGGCACAGCTGCTGGCGTTGCGTTGCTCTCAAGTGTCCGACAACTGCACGCTTTGCAAAGCCGTGCAAAGCCGACCCTGGCTTTGGAGTTGTGCAGCAATCGACACGCCAGGCTGACGCTCTACGAGTACGTGGCTATTCGACGCAGACTAGCGGGGCGTGGAGGGACAGCGCGTAGCCGTCGGTCGTGCACGTTCGGGAAGATGGCTGGGGCCCGTGCTCCTTCCGAGGCTCTCTGCGCTCCGGGAGAGTGCTTGGGGCGCCTCGCGGCTGGCCGTGCTGCCATGCGGTCGGCACAGGCCAGGCGCCGACGGTGGGTGCACCGCTTGCAGCCGCTTGTTGATCATTTCGTGGATCCGTGGAGTGGAGGTGCTGGTCTCTGCCAGGGCCGAGCACTTTGGCCTCGAGTCGCTGGGTGAGCATGGAAAGGGGCTGGTGCTGGACCGCGCTGCACCGTTGCGTGCCTCGCATATCCCATCATATCCCATGGTCCGGCATTTTTGTATATTTTTGTGAGATGCAGGAGTGGTCGAGGCCGGTGCCGACTGCTTACTCGTACGGATACCTCTGGGCGGCGCAGAGCCTGTTCTACTGGCGTAGAGATCAGGCCATCGCCCGGGGTCCCAGGTGCTGGGATCTAATCTCTGGCTTGTAGTCTCGAGCTTGGAAGATCGTGACACTTGAGGTGGAGTTCAAGATCTCAGACCCGTGCTTTGGTGCGATCAACGATCCGCTGGAGTTGGGTCTCTCCGGTGGCGGAGGGCCATGGGCGAGGTGGGCGCCGCTCGGAGGGCATCTTATGGCCCAGAAGCCCGCTGTCCATTATTTTTTTGGTTTGTTTTTGGTTTGGTGATGTTTAAGGCTTTGTGTCGTTTCCGCATCTAGCCACAGAGGCAGTCTCTGGCGCAGACCGCGTTCTCCAACAGACTCTGGAACGCAGAGCTCTCCTCGTGCCTGGGTCCCCGGGAGGAGCCCTCGATGCCCTCCACAGGCCGGAATGATACTGCTTCCACATGCTGCGGGGCCCATGCGATGACCATATCCCAACTTGGCTTTACCCCGATCCGTTTTGATTTGCATTTTTGTGGATGCCAAAATCGTTTGACACGAATGATCGTGTTTTCCAAAGCGGCAGATATATCCCGGTCTTGGCATGTATGTTTATGATTGGTCATGCAAGCCAACGCGGCAGAATCAGGGATTGAGTGAGCATGAGTGCGGGCTGCATGTATGTGGTCTCCTGCTTGGAGATGACAGTTTTGCAAATCCGCCGTTAGGCTTTTTCAGGGATGAGTTCTCAACGCGACAGTTGCCGACAGCATGGGGTTCTCTGTACAGCTGGGATTCAGTGGCTGGCTCTTACAGGCCCAGAGTTTGTTCAACTTCCAAAGTTCTATCCAGATTGCTGTGCCGCTTGGATTGGGTGAAAGGGCTCCCTCGGGTCTTGCTGGGTCTTCTTCATGGTGTTTCCTTTGCTACCTCAAGGCCTTGGCGCTTTGTGCCCAGTACATTTCTGTCCACCGCAATGGAAGCTGTGTAAGGAACATCTGCGATGGAGTTTCTGAGGCCTTCACCGACCTAACCGAACCCTGATAGCAGGCGTCCAACGCTGGTTTGCCGGGTTTGGGCTGTCCAGTCCTGCCTGAGTGTGCTGTACGTCCACAAACCCGTGAACAACCCCTCAGCCCCTAAACCATCCCAAACCCCTTTGAAGCTTTTGATGTGTGTGTGTGTGTGTACCCATGCAGGATCCGGCCAGGACTACGAAGACGCCGAGGAGCCTGTCGTGCTCTGACGCGGCTGCCCGAGGTGCCTCTGTTTGTGGAGGTTCAATGGAAGTTGCGAGTTTCTTGCTTGAAACGGACACTTTCGGCACTCGTTTCTGGTCGGGCGAATCTGGAGCAGTTTGGAGAAACCCACCTCAGGGTTCATGTCGGTGGCCTGTGGTCTCAGCGGAGTGGGTCTCGGAGTAGGATGCAAAGAAAGACGCTGCAAGCGGACCCTTGATCCGCCCTCACGACCCCCCGAACGCGATCCTATGTGACGTTTGTGAGAGCACGCGCTTTCCATTGGCTCTTGTACACAGACTGGCACAGAAAAGACATGATTACTTTAGGCCCTCGACCTGGAAACGATGTCAAAGAAACATCGTGTTGAGCCAGCAGCCAGCCTGAAACTGATCTCAGTGATGTATCAAGTATCCATATACTGAGACTCTGGTCCTCTGTTGCTGAACCGCTTGAGCTCCCTCGGTCAACGTGCACGCTTGAAGCTGCTACTCTGCTTACTAGGCAGCGGCTGCAGCGGCATTCGACGAACCAAACGGACCCGAGGATGCGCAGCAAGCTCTAGAAGGCTCCGCGTGGAGACGATGCGAAATGGGCATCGCTGCCGAGCTAGATCTTTTAGTTCCCTACTGCGCAGGTCTTTTGACATTTGAAGTATGCGATCTGCCATGTACAGAGCATGTGCACGTTCAGATGGCTGGGACAAGGCCAAGGCATCCAAGCCTCCATGCGTGATTGCATGATGGCGATGCGAGTCTTGGTCTCGGCTTTCTGTCTTCCATTTAATTGTTTGCAGCCTGCAGCTGCAGCTCGTCACAGACGGCACGTTGCAAAGCGGTCGCATGGCTTCACCCCACAATCGGGGCGTTATGTGGGTGTGTGCTTGCTTTCAAGGGCTCCATGGCACCGGCTAGGAGTTTGGAATACTGCAGGCGTATCAGGAAGTGGTGTTAAAAGGTGATGCCCGGAACCTTCTGAAGCAAGCTCCCACCCATGCGACAGCATTCCCAAGGCTGCCTGGATCTGACTCTCTAATGGAGGCCAACCTAAGCATCCAGCTCCCGCGTGTTGCTTCAGATCCTTGTAGGATTTCGGCCAGAAGGGGCCGGGATTGTTCACCGTCGCGCGCGGCAAGTTTCCAAAAATCTTCAGCGAGAGATCCTGAAGCTCCGTCGGCATAGATTGAAGAGATGTATGCCTTAAGACCTTCAGTGCGCCCAGCCTCCCAAGTTTCCATGATTCGACTCTGAGCTGTCCTTACCAGGGTGGAACTTTGCAGATCGTCCAAGACCCTTGTGCAATCTCGCTTCGTGGCCCGAGAGAGCGCGGGGTAACTGCCATGACAGGGGTGGTGAGGGCCAGTGCGGTGACGTAGATTGGGTTTTCAAATTTATCCGGTGATCCATCGGTCCTAGGGTCTTTCCTCCATGGCGCTGCCTTTGGACCTTGCTCGAATCACCCTCTACAAGAACAACTTGGCGTTCTGTGTCAGGGAGGGGAGGCTCGGCGAAGGCCGCACGGCAGCGAGGCCCCTAGGCCCCTAGGATCTCCCCCTAAGACTCTCCCCTCGGGTCTCGGAGAGACGGCCGAAACTCGAAAGCCCAAGGGCCCAGACCTGCCCAAACTCCAAGGATCTCAGACCCAGAAAGCCTACTACTCAAGCCTAAAACTCGCTTTCAGGTCCTGGCGACGACTTCGAGCTTCGGGTTCCCGAGGCTCGCCGGAAGCTGGTGGTGAACACACTTTCAGCCTCGGCACCGGGTGGGGCCTCTATCATCTTTGGCAAGGACAGCAAGGTGGAGAGGGACAGAGGGTTTCAAACGATTGCCTTTGATGGTCAGTTCGAGTCCGTGATGCCCGTAGTGTCGCACAGGACGAGTGTAATGGACATCAGGATCGACGGAGCACTTTATACCAGCCATCGCTTGTTACCTCGGCTCATTCTGCTAGATGATGCTAGCCAGTGCTACGTTGTTTGCCCGTCTACCTATGCGATGTCGCCTGCGGATGATGCAGGTGATTGACATAGTGCTGACCAGCAAAGTTTTTGCCGTGTTGGTGGAGGTGGTGGTTGAACTGGCTGTCGTCGGGTGTGATCGAAAACATGTGGTCGATCGACTCCGGTTGACCATTGCTATGCTGCTATGCCATGTGCAGCGCGTGAATTGTTCATCAGAACGAAATGTTGGAAGTGTCGTATAATTTGTTGGCAGCTGTCCTTATGCATCTAGGTTGGATCCGATGGTTGTAGTTGCCCAGGACTTTTCGCGAGTGCCTAGATTATGCTCTCTGTGGTGTTGTGTTCGGCATGTTGGTTGCTTCGATAATCGAAAGCAGTTGCTGGCAGACCATCAGTATGTACTGCTTTGTTTCCGTGCTTCTTTGTGGTATTTGCCTGGTTGGTGCTATCGCTGCCGTCACCACGATGAGGATGCTGCTCCTCCGCCTGCAAACAGCGGCAGCACCATCAGCATGATCATTAAGCCTCAGCTGCTCGTACATCAACGTACATCAGCTAGTTTCGCTTGTTGCGGAATCATGACAATCGAGGGTTGCTTGCCGTACTTTCATCAGAGAGTCCCACTACAAGACAGTTGTGATGCGTCCTCCACCCTTGCAAGGCGGGCCTCTCCGTGGTACCTGGCGGATCTTCCTATCCCTTCAACCATGCCTCCATGGGCAGCTTCCTGGAGTCGTGCCGGGGAGTGCAGCTTACTTTGAGTCTCATTGACAAGAGGACGGTGACGGGCAAGATGCTCATGGTAGAACGTGCGAAACGGGCGATCGAAGGCTGCAAGGAATCGGAGGATTATGTTGCAGCTGTGCATCTCTTTGAAGAGCAATGGGGCATCATTCACAAAGTCCGATTCGAGGAGATAGCTCAAGTCTCCATGGTGGACACCATCATGCAGGAACAGCTCAGCAAGTCTTTGACGACAGCTTTGGCCAACCAGATGCCGAAGCCACCGCCACCTCCGAAAGATAGTCGGGAGGCAATCTCAATTCGAGCCCGAGGCGACTCTACAGGCGAGAGCCTTTGCCGTGCCTCTTATGTGGCCGCTTGCCGGAGCCAAAGGACACGCCATCCTTTTTGCTTTCTTTCTTTCATCTTGCCGCCAAATCTGTCCACAGCGGGCATCCGAGGACCGCTGCGAGGAGTGGAAGTGCATGTACCGCCTCGATCTGCCGAGGGAAGAAGCTGATGCCGTCTTGGTCAGTGCAGACATGGACGTCGATCCGGGGGTCATGCTGCACACCTTCGGCCACGTGAGGAACAGCACGGACGACCACTGGATTGATGTGGCATTTCGGCAGCATCTGAGGGCAGCTGCAAGCTTTGAAGCAATGCTTTACGGGCATACCTGCCCGTCGGTTTGTCCATCTCTCTTTCTTTCGCTCTCCCTCTCATCCCTTTGTTTCTTTCTCTGTGAAGCACTAGGAGCTTGATTTGGTCGCAAATGAGCTCTCGATCCTGGCGCTGGGCGCAGAACCTGCCAGAGCCTGGGACTCCACAGAACGCAGAGGATGATAGGCTTTGTTTGTAGGGTTCAGACTGTTGAGTTTAGTTTGGATTGTAGAAAGTCTTGGAAATTCAGCCTTTTGCAAAATCTAGAACAACTCGTACAAACACAGGCACAATCAGGCACAGGCATACGCATCCAGCGTTGAATAGCATGGATTCCTTGCAGTGCGCTCCAACGTGCACACTACGACGTTTAGTGTAGCAGCAGAACTGCGCCAGAGGCTGTGGTTTTAGTGGTGATCGTCTAAGGACAAGAGCTAGCCAAGATCGTGAATGAGGCTCGAGCGACTGGTGGGGGAATGCAGATCTTCATCAAAACGCTCACAGGCAAGACCATCACATTGGAGGCGGCTTCAGCATCCAAGAGTACTGTTTCGGGCGTGTACATTCATTAAGTGTCCCACAGTTCCAACCTGCTGCTGTTAAGTGTAGACTGGAGGAAAGCAACCTGCTGGTGTGTACTTGAGTGTTAGCCCCGCAACAAACATTCGCCATGACATAGACGTCGTGTGATCCCGTGGAGGTGAGCCCCAGCGATTCGGTCGAGAATGTCAAAAGCAAAATCCAGGACCGACAGCCTTAAAATGTTCTCCTTGAACTTGACCTTTTCGGGACCTTGTGAACCGTGGCATGTCAAGCATGTTCCCACCGATTTGACGAAGGTGCCATCTGGCCAGTCTGCTAGGATCGGTGTGTTTGATTCACAGGACAAGGAGGGCATCCCACCGGATCAGCAGCGCCTCATCTTCGCAGGGAAGCAGCTTGAGGAGTATTTCAAGCTTGCAGATTACAACATCCAGAAGGAATCCACACTCCACCTGGTCCTGCGCCTAAGGGGCGAGGCGGCTGGAGAGCAAAAGCCCGGCAAGGACTGTTTCGAGTCCTTGGAAGGCCTGGCCACCAAGGGCCTCGCAGAACACGTGCTGTACCACGTGCAAGACAAGGCCCCCTGGCTGCTAGTAATGTCAGGGTCCCAAAGCGGCAACCAGGTGTGTAGTTGGAGTAGCTTCTAGTGCATGCTAGTGCGAGCAGCTGTGCAGGTGACCATCCACTCCAAGGAGACGGCCATCGTCCCCATTTTTCAGCACAGCATCAAGGGCGACCGGGTCCTTGTCTACGACCCCAAGGAATCTGAGGTCTGCGTGAAGCGCGCGGTGCACGTGGTGAACACCTCGGCCCACGTGCTCGCGAACGGCAGCGTCAACGTTTTGGACGGCGGCCGCTTCGTTGCCCAGTGCCAGTTTGCCCCGATGATCCCGGGGGACGACCAGCTCTTTGAGCTCGGGGAGGACCAGGGAAAGGGACCCGAAAAAAAACCGGGGCTGTTTTGTAGTTTCAAGGGGGTCAGCTGTCCCGAAGTCGGTCCGGAGGACACCACCCTCTCCGTGACGCGCCTGAAGCCCGCAGAGATGCAGGAGGACCGCGTGGTGCGGACACGAGTCGAGCAAGACGAGCACGGACAGCTCAGCAAGGTTGTCCTAGATCATCGCAACCGTGTGACCACTCTGTACAGCATCAAGAACAACGGGAGTCGGAGCGCCCCCTGCCTCTACATTGAGCATACGGCTCGAACGGACTGCGGCGGCTTCTCGATAACTTCTACGGAGCACCGCGTGAAGCAGACGACGGGCTGGGCGCGCTTCTGCCTCTCTGTGAATCCCGAGGCAGAGCTTTCCTTGGAGGCACTCAGGACAAAGAGTGCGAAGACGTGCTCAGACTCAGATTCGGTGCATCTGATTGGCGCCTGCTGCGAGGTAGCCGAGGAGGCCAACTACGAGGAGAGCCTTCCCGTGACGGCGCCGAGCATCTCCAAGCCTCTAGGACTCTAGGTCATTCTAGGTGGTAAGAGTTCGCTTCTGCATCGGGCAGCAGCGCGATGAGTGTTCCTTGCTAAGGTTCCTGGCGACGCGCGCACGGCGTCTCCAAGACGACGGGGTCCTCAGTGGCGAGTGCTTCCGGGCTCTGAAGCGGAGCCTGGGACAACTCCGCCTTGCCTCCATGCTTCAGGCACTTCGTCGTCGAAGATCACCAGTTTACCGCATGCTCATTCGTGCACATCTACGTCCATTGCCCGTACTTGTGCAATGAATTACCATGAGTGCTGCGAAATAGACTTGTTTTATCAGCGCGTACAGTGTGTGTAGAGCGACTTGGTGCAGCTATTTGAGACTACCCCACTACCTCAGGAGCCCCTTGGACCAAGCCTACGGGTTTTCAGGAAAAGTGACTATTCTTCGCAGGTGCTGTTGACGGTGGTTGTGATTGTATGGACTTCGCACTGTCTTGTTGGAACTGGTGTAAGGTTGAGGTAAACCGTGGATCTTTTTCGACGTTATGAGGGATTTTAAGAACGGTCTGGCAGGTGAAGAGAGAAACACTCACGATGTAATTGTCAGTCGCATGTATCATGGCTTTGCGAATCTGATAAAATGAGCTTTATCCTGAGACAGCGAACTTTTCGGAATCTTTGCAAGCGAAGAGACACCATCAACACCTGCACTCACGCCGCCACCATCGCTACCTCAGCAGTTTCCACCATCACCCTCAGCAGCTCGAGCTGCTTCAGGTCCTTGTCCAGCCGCGGCAAGTCTCCGAGGAGCAGCTTCTGGGCTGGGAGCAGCGGGACGTCCCCTGGGCTCCGGACGAACCTCGGGGTTTAAAAGAAGCCAAGGTTGAGGTTTTTTTGATTTGATTTGTTTTTCGTCGAAGAACATGTCAATACAAAGACCAGAATACTAGCAGTGCCTTTTCTGCTAGCTGCGCTGCCTTTTCCAGAGCCAAGGAGCCCTGTGAGGACCCGGACGGCTTTGCCACCGAAGTGAGGGAGATCTTGAGCCTTTGGCCTTCTTTGTTCTTTTTCAGGTTTTTTCCTGTGTCTGTGGTCCGCTTCCGGGGAAAGATGTTCAAGGCAACCTTTGGTAGTTACCAGGCTAGCACGATGATTTTGGCCATGCGGCTTGGCAGCTCAGGGCCCAGACACGCGAGCTCCAGCGCCAGGATGCAGAGATCCAGGAGATCCAGCGCAAGCAGACTTTGGACAGCACCCGCGTCAACAAGATCTTCGAAAACCAGAAGCGCCTACGTGAGAACATCAAGTCAATGGAGCATGTTCGAACAGGATCTCTTCTTGAGAGGTACATGAATGACATGGACAAGGAAGAGAACGATTTGATAGCAACTCGCAAGAGGATGGAGGAATCGGAGGAGACAGTAGCGAAGATGACACATGAAGCCTCCAGGCTTATGCTGCAAATTATCATGAAGACCAAGCAGCTACAAAAGAAGGCCAAGTGCCGATGACGAGTGTACTGTTACCGCCGCTCTTTGACTTAAGTTACTTAAGTTGCCGTAGGCGTAGCCTTAGCTGTTGCTGCTTCTAATTGATGTTGGTCGAGATCGGCCAACTCTGCCCCAGCATCGTGCCTTCGCTAGCATCATGTCTTCGCTGGCTTGTACAGAGCGGGCACGGGGATCGAACACAAAAAGATGGTGTGTGCTCACATGGGATCCCTGCCATGCCCTTGTCTTGCGGGTGTCCCTTCATTCGGCTAATGTGTGGCAGATCCTTTGGCTCAAATGGCTTCCGAGACACAAGGCAGTGAGCAAGACCAGGCGGGGGGAGTGGAAGGTTTGAGTAAAGACATCTGCACTCAGAGCGCACTGAGTGATCGCTGCGAGTTGCAATATATTGTCCTGGCAAGCAAGCAAGTTCTCTCTGTGGCTTCGCTTGCTCAAGAGTTTGAGCAATTTGCCCGCTTCAGGCGCTGAAGCGCTATGTGGCGAAGGTGCAGGAGCACCGCGAATTCGAGTCGCGTGTGAAGAAGCTTCGGGAGACCGTGAAGAAGAACAGTGTCGACTACGACAAGTCCGAGGAGCCCTGGCTCGTGCGAGCGCTTGTGCATTTGCGACTGTGTGGAATGCGCTTGTTGCAGGATCACCTGAAAGCCTTGCAGAGTGTTGGGCAGATCATCGGCGAGGTTGCAGACTCGGTGCTTTGTCGGTGCTCAGTCCTTCCTTGGGAAGGTGTTACGACAGCTGGACGCCGAGCGCTTCATCGTGAAAGCCTCGAGTGGCCCGCGCTACGTTGTCACGTGCAAGGCCGGGCTCCACTGGTCTAAAGAGTCTAAAGTTCACACCAAGTTCACACTTACACCACTCTTCTCGGCTCTCGCCGCTCTCGTCTTGAAACTGTGGCCCCGGATTTCTCAGGTAAAGCTGGACAAGGCCAAGCTGGTGTCAGGCCCAACTTGAGACACTTCACGTCTCCATCTGAAAGGATTCGTGATGTGAGGCAGCCGCGTCTCCTTGGACATGACCACTCTGACAATCATGCGCTTACTTCCGAGAGAAGTCGACCCGATGGTCTTCAGCATGCTGCACGAGGCGAGCTTTTTGGCGCGCTCTTGCAAGAAGTGCACTTTTTGTACAGAGGATCCTGGGAAGATCTCCTACAGCGATGTTGGTGGCCTCACAGAGCAGATCAGGCAAGTTCGAAGTCTGCACGACATGGAAGGCGCGTCTTGTGCCTCTCTGGCTTCGCAGGCAGATGCGAGAGGCCACCCAGCTGCATCTTCAAGCCTCGAAGCAGACAGACTATCGGACTATCGTGCTGAGTTTGCGATCTTGCGATCGGGCGAGAGAGGCTTGCCGTCGATAATACTCAGCTGAGCTGCTGGTGGCCTTGTTGGCACGCTCACAGTCTCCACGTCCGGATAGAGCACATTGGCAGTGACGATGCTGGTTCAGTCTTGATGAGGACGCTGATTTTGATGATGGTGAGGATGTTTATGGCAAAGCTTATGGCGCTGACGACGATCCCGGTGGATTTGGTGATGGTGCTGCGGGGGGGGGTGATAGTAATGCCAGGATGATAGCAGTGGCCTCGAGAAACAAGGAGCAACAGTATCGCTGTCATGGCAACAGACACGCATGCAAACATGCACATACTGTAGGCCAGAGAGCCAGCCAGCCAGCCATCCATCCGGGTATCCGTCCATACATCTTTGCACGCATGGGCGGCAGTATGTACAAGTATACGTGCTTACATAAACTCTTACATAGCGTACATTGGCATACATATGCACAGAGCGGTCGTCTGTCCATGCATGCGTACATGCGCACTTTGACAGCATATTGTAAACTGAGGCCGGTGTGAGAGTCATGTGGAGCCCAGGTCATCGAGCTGCCGTTGACAAACCCGGAGCTCTTCAAGCGTGTGTCCAGCCTGCGCTTTTCCCCACCATAGCCTGGTGCAAGGAGCTTGTCGCATTCCGCTCTGAGGTGGGCATCAAGTCTCCGAAGGGTGTGCTGCTCTACGGCCCGCCGGGAACCGGGAAGACGCTGTTGGCACGGGCCATGGCGCACAACATGACGGCCAGTTTCATCAAGGCCAGCAAGTTGTCAGTGGTTCCCATCCTTCCCTTCTTGGTCAAAAATACTCTGCATCAGGTCGTAGCATCTGCCATCGTGGACAAGTACATTGGAGAGTCTGCCCGAATCATCCGCGAGATGTTTGGCTATGCGAAAGAGCATCAGCCCTGCATCATTTTCATGGATGAGCCACTTGGCAGCATGAATACGCAGTGAAGTCCGCCTTCTCGAATCCACTCCGCGGCTTTTTGAGGATTGATGCCATCGGCGGGAAGCGTTTCTCTCAAGGCACATCGGCTGACAGAGAGATCCAGCGGACTTTGATGGTGCCGGCCCCAGCTGGACAAGGTTCAACTTCGGCTTATTGGGCTTCGTGCTGAGGAACTGTTGAATCAGCTGGATGGCTTCGACGATTTGGGCCGCGTGAAGATCATCATGGTCTGAGCCTTTGAAGGATGGAGATCTTCGGATGCGGAAGGAGCTCCGAAATAGAACACTTACGATACCTATGTAGGCCCTGTTAAAGGCTTTGCAGCTCTCGGCTCCTGGCGGCTCTTGCCCGAAGTTGCGCCTTAGGCTACAAATCGGCCCGATACCCTGGACCCTGCGCTGCTTCGGCCGGGGCGCTTGGACCGGAAGGTGCCACCCTGAGGAGCCATGGATCCACTTTCCTGAAGCAGCCGCCCCTTTAAGCGCTTGTGCCAGATCGAGATTCCCTTGCCGAACGAGCAAGCCAGGATCGAGGCGCGAGGTCCAGGATCTGGGTCTCTTGGGTTCTGGGCTCCGCACAGCTCGGGTTCCGGGATCACCAGGTGCTCAAGATCCATGCCAACCCCATCACAAAGCACGGGGATATCGACTACGAAGCCATTTGCAAGCTGACGGACAACTTCAACAATGCTGACATGCGCAACATTTGCACTGAGGCCGCAAGCTTTGCAGGCGTGAGCACGGGGGCTTTGGGTCTTGCGAGCGCGCAGTTCAGGCCGGAATGTTTGCCATCCGCGCCGAGCGTGACTATGTCGTTGAGGAGGATTTCATGAAGGCACACGAGCACTCGATTGGAGCCCTTTGGAGTCGTTTAAACACCTTTGCAGCTCCGGGTCAGGCCGCAAGAAAAATTGACCGGCCCTCAGAAAGCCAAGCTGTGGGGAGTTCTGTACAAGCGTGTCACCCGCATGAGGCAGACAACAAGAAGCTTGAAGGCAAGCTCGACTACGAGAAGGTGTAGATGCGCCACTAGACTAGACTCTGAACAGGCAGTCGGTGCCGGTATCGCCAAAAAGTGGCATCTAAGCAGAGCGCATCGGGCATAGCTTCCTGAAGACGTGCGCGAGTGGACAAAACGCGCCGGCGGTGTGGTGGAATGCAGCCTTTCTGATGAAGTTCAGGTCATGTGCTTAGGGGCCGGTCTACTCCGAGATCGATTGTTTGCCAGCAAGAAGAATTTAGAGCTAGCTGATGTGGAATCCCATGCAAGAAGCATCGTAGATGTGTGCAGAAATGAGAATAGGCTGTGAGACTGTGCAAGTTGACCAAGATGAACACGAAATGACAAGTTGCAGCTTCAGTCATTTCAACTGTGGTTGGGCTTGTTGGGCTTTGCATCGTCGTTACCTTTGGCAATTCGAACGGCGACTCCGAATCCATGACTAATGAGACATTCCAGACGATGTCCGCTTATGTGAGATTGCGAAAGATCCCCGACGACGGATGGCTCACTCGGGCTCTCCCAAGTTGAAGGCTCAGCACCCGTAGGACCGCAGGAGGCCTCAGCCATCCGCTAGCGACCGCAGGAAGCAAACTGTGGCTACGTCCCGCATCCACTTCTCTCATGCTCCAGGACATGGGGCTTCGGGGCATCTCGATTATGCAAGTGATGGCTCCTTTGCGGTCCGAGCTTAGAAGTCGTCTCCGGGCAACAACGAAAGAATGGTTCGGTCCGTTACTCGTTAAACCCAAGCCCCTCAGCGTTCAGGACTCCGCTCTGGAATCAGCTGCGTGCGGAGCTGACAGCGTGCAGAATCCCAGGACCCAAAGGCACGGACCATGGGATGGGGCTGCATGCCACGCTGCCATCGGCCAGCTGTAAAAAGGGATTGCCACGCTGCCATCGGCCAGCTGTAAAAAGGGATGAACCTGAAACCTCCGACCTTGGATGGCCGGTTGTCGCAGTTGTGGTCCTCTTGTTCCAAAGCCAGAAACCTCAGAAGCAACAGCAGCGGTGGTGCCACAGGCCCCTTTTTCGTCTTGTCTTGTCGTCAGCCCCCAGCACCGGATCAGTTCAATTCCACACCTCAGTCGATGATTGTGGTGGCTTAAGCGCTGGTAAACTGGCATCCGAGTACCTTCACGTCTTCCTTCAGAGGTCATGTTGATTTCCACACGGTAAGGCCGCCCCTTATTGGAACCATATGTCTGTCTTTCAGACCCTTGCTCGTAAGTGCGGCCGGGATCTGCAAGATTGACCAGTGCTGCCTAGTGAAACTTCTGGCATGTTGTGGATCTGCGCCTTTCCGGCGTGTGGATGCGAATAAACCTCCGTGGCAGTTGTATGCTCACGTAAGAGACGTAAGAGATGTACGAACGAATTCCTTGCTCAGTCCTTTATGGTAGGCGGAGCGCACCTTGCAAGTGCTGCAGCCTGCCGCCTAGAAGCGTGTTGCAATTCACCGAACAAGTCCAGAGCTTGCTTTCTGCACTGCGTGAGTGTATGTTGGGGTTCAACGATGCGCTTGTGAATTTATGGAGTCCGGACGATATGCGTGGCATGATACAAGCACAGAGTGGGGTGACGTGGCACTACTACACTACTACACTACTTCGCGCCCCTACTGCCCTTGCCAACATGTTCACGGCAGGGATGAAGTCGAAGACTTCTCTGCCTTCTGCCAAGGCCAGGGCCTTTGGCCGCGCCCTCTTCTTCGCAAGGGCCTTCCTTCCGCAAGTGACGCTGCTCTTCCAACAGCAGGCCTCCTTTTGAAGTTGCACGGAGCCAGGGACTGTCCTGCACCGCATCACAGGCTGTCTTCTTCGTGGAAGCCTCAGCACTCCAGGCTCCAGGGCGCTCATTGGCATACCAGTAGCTCGAGTGTGGAGGTACTCTGTGAACGCTTCGAGGAAGTTTTGGCTCAGAAGACTGACTGGGCGCCAGTGGCCCAGACATCTCATGGCTCTCCCGCTGTAAGCACAATCTGCCATGATGTGCGCCTGGGAAATAGAGAGCATCTGACAAGGACCTTGGTGCCAATTCCAAATTTCGAGAATGACGTGCCCACAGATGGACCGAAAGCGCACCGCCTCCCAGCCACTATGCGTGCATACAAACCCTAACCATGTGCTGCGCGTATGAACCGGCGCACCTTGCGCACAGATGAACCCCAAAGCATTACTCGCATATGAACCCTTGCCATACGTATATATGCCATGCTTGAACTGCAGAGATGCGGAGGGGTTTACGCATGCTTCTTGCTGCACGTCGGTTGGACAGCCGTTTTGGTTAGCTCTCGCAAGTCAGGGATTCGGTGCCCCGCGCCATGGAGTTGAAAGGGAAGGCTTTAGTCTTCCTCGTGGTCGCTTGCGTGGGAGTGGCTGCTGTAGCTTCAGCTGCCAAGGAGCCGACCATCAATGGCCCTGTGATTGGCGTGGATCTTGGGACCACTTACTCTTGCGTCGGCATCTACAAGCAGGGCAGAGTGGAGATACTTCCCAACGACCAGGGAAATCGTAT
Organism: Symbiodinium sp. CCMP2456; assembly: GCA_905221635.1. Taxonomy (NCBI): domain Eukaryota; class Dinophyceae; order Suessiales; family Symbiodiniaceae; genus Symbiodinium; species Symbiodinium sp. CCMP2456. The sequence goes on along the minus strand of CAJNDV010029302.1, from coordinate 34,787 downwards.
CACACCCTCATATGTGGCGTTTACAGATGATGAGCGGCTCATCGGCGAGGCCGGAAAAAACCAGGCCGCGGTAAATCCGACACAAACCTTGTTTGACGTGAAACGCTTGATGGGGAGGCGCTTCAAGGACTCTACCGTGCAGGAGGACATGAAGCTGCTACCCTTCAAGATTGTGGAGAAGGGCGGGAAACCGATGATCAGCGTCAAGGTGAAGGGTGCGGAGAAGATCATGCCTCCGGAGGAGGTGTCCTCCATGGTCCTGGCAAAGATGAAGGAGACAGCTGAGAACTATTTGGGCCAGGAGGTTCAGCATGCGGTAGTGAC
>CAJNDV010029302.1:21812-34363 GCA_905221635.1 Symbiodinium sp. CCMP2456 | reverse complement strand
GGCCAAGATTGGTTGGACTCCAACCCCGCAGCAACTACGGAGGAGATACAGACGAAGCAGAAGGAGATCGAAGATCTTTGCGCTCCCATCGTCTCTAGATACTATGGAGCGGGCACAGGCAGCCCAGGTGAGGAGGACGAAGCCCATGACGAGCTGTAGAGTCTTGTGATCTAGAATCTAGAAGTGTAAATTTTGGCGGGCCGCAAGGACATCGAGTCACAGCTTCGATGTAAACAGTTTTGTCGTCGAATTCGTCTTGTACAGAACCCGAATCCTCGACTTTCAACTTCTGCGGCTGCAGCCCACAAGTACCCCGGGCATGGCACACAGAACCTCCCAGCCGGCTAGCGGGACAAAGCGCAATCGAGCCCTTCGGCTGCAGGTCCGGCTTGGCAAGCATTGCTATGGATTCCCTGTTCAGGTTTGCAGGGCGTGGTGGCAAGAGCCGAGACGAGCATGGATAGAGGCCGGAAATCTTGAATTGAAGTGCAGGTACGTGGGATGATTTCCACCCACCATGGAGAAGCTCCACCTTGTCTGTTTGGCTGGGCTGCAGCCCTGCTCTGTGAGCTGCGCGTGGAGAAGGTGCGGGACACGTGTGTTGTCGCGGTGTAGTCTTTCCTCTCATGAGAGCCTTTTTGGGGCAGAGGCTGTGCTGTCGGGTGCCTGGCCCGAGCTTCGCGCTGCGTTGGCTGCGGCTGACTCCGAGGCCGGAAGGAAAGCTCCACGAAAACACTGAAAAGAGCACATGGGTGGTTGTTAAAATTATGGTCCCTTTTCGGGAACCATAATTTTGACAACTACCCACATCTAAGAACTATCACACTATGGAGGGAGGGTTGCTTGGCATTGCTGAGAGGACACGGCATTTGAGGAAGAAGGGCGCCAGGCACGGCTTGGACGTTTCCTTCGGTTGGGACCCAGTCAAGACGTCAACCGACATATGAATGCAAATGTATATACGAAAAACGTATGAAAGCAGGAATCTGATGTTGTTGTTACCTCACTCACTCTCTCTCTCTCTCTCTCTCTCTCTCTCTCGCTCTCTTCTCTTGCGAGGTGCTCTCGGCACTCCTGGCTGGTGACGAGAGGTCGGTGGCCCGGCTCACGGCCAAAGGCCGCTGGGCGCTGCGTGGGCTCCTGCGCGGTGGGCCAGGGGCTTTCAAAGCGATTTCACTCGGGTGAGAGAGAGTTGGGAGAGGCAGAAGCAGACAGAATATGAGAGGACTCCTCTTCGTCGTGTGAGGCACCGGGCTCTCACGCTGCTCGAATCTTCCGGCTGGGCCAGCTTGGAGGACGTATTGGAGGCCGTGCGGCGGCCCTTGATTTCTGGTGAAAAGACGTGTTTCTGTTACATTGCTGGCTTTCGGAGGCTTTGCCAGATGGTGAAATCGGTCCAGTGCTGGACGGCCATGCTCTCGCACGAGCACAGGCCTTCCTGCATCAGGTGCGGAGCCGTGCTGAGCTGAAACAGTTGGAGACAGCGTGCTCGGCAGGTCACTGCTGGTACCGTGAGGTTGCAAGGAGAGGTTGAAGACTTCAAAGAAGGCCTGCAGGGAAGCATGTGAAGTTACCGGGCCCCGCAATGTATGCCGCAGGACCTCCGGTTTTGCGGGTATGGGCCACAAGCACCCACCCGACATTGCTCCTGGAACCACTCAGCATTTGGACGGGCTTTATAAAGCTTGCGCCACGTCCGACATTAGTCATGGACCACAGCTGTGCATATTGCCGCTTGAACGGTTTGCCGTGCAGCAGGAAGCCACGCTCTGCGTCCGCGGCGGTTGTGCAGCCGAACTTCCCGGTGTGACATGCGTGGAGGGCGGGCTGGTGAACGAGATCCTGCAGAGGCATCTGGGCACGCTGGAGGAGCTCAGCAGAGGTTGATATCGTCCTCTGCACAATTTACGAATCAAGCACTCCGTTATATGAGATGTCTGAAGGATTCTCTGGGACATTTCCCACTCCTTCCCAGCCTCGACAACTTCCGCACGGACTTCGAGGAAAGCAACTTCGCCTCGGAAATTCAAGCAGATGTGCTGCCCGGCGTGTGCACCCGGAGCATGTCAGACGCTCTGACCCTGCGCTCGCACTACTCAGAGCTGACAAAGGGGGTTAGGGGACCCTAATACAGTACCCTGAATCGTAGGACCCTTATTATTATTGAAAGATTGTTGCGGCCTTGACAGCCGATTCCAGGTTGGTATACTTCTCGATTTGTGCAGTGACGTAGTCCAAGGGGTTCACGGAGGCCCATGAGAAAGCGCAGCACTCCTACCCTTTTCCACTCTCACACAGCAAACTCCGACGGCTCCTACCATCACATGCCTAAAGCATGCTTCATGGTTTAGGACGACCATCTACTTGAAGGCACTTACAGGCCTTGTCTGACATGTCATGACACATGCCCTTGAAAGAACAAAGGAAGGCGGAGTGCAGCATTCAACAATTATAAGGACCCCCAAAGAAGGTACCCCATTTTTTCGGAAACCCCCACAAGGCTTCTTTGCGGCGAGCCGGCCTTCAGCTGCCTCCTGTTCGCCGAGTTGAACAGGACTGCAGCTTAGCAAAACTTGTGCCATCATTCTTCCTGTCATGTTCGCGGCTGGTTGTGCTGTATAGCTATAACTGGCTATAACTGTAACACTCTATAGCTATTCGCTGCTCAGGTCCTTGGATATGTGGGCAACCCGCTAGGTGCATACTTGACTGCGGATGACCAGATGCAGTGCGGGGCCCAGCTCTCCCTTACGTCGCTGCAGGCTCGTGCAGTCTAGTGTCTACAGTGTCTAAAGGTTCTACAGCTTTGTCGCGCAAGTACCCCAGCGCACCTCGTCATTGCACGCTGCACTGCAATTGGCCCCTTGGCGCTTGGTCTGCGTCTCCATTGCTCGAGGTCGATGTCGAGCGAGTTTTCAAGTCCGCCAGGTTTTCATGGCACCTCCGATAGCCGCCCAGGGCTACTGGCAGACTGGCGTGAGATTGCCCGTCGTGAGGTCAGCACCAGTTGCGAGCGATCACGTGGAGGGCGGAAGGGGCAGTTTATACGAATCGCTGCGCTGTCAGGCCTGTGGCGCTGTATGCGAAATCTTCGCAGCCAAAGCACATGCGCAGCAGCGAGGATATCTTGATAACCAAGCAGGCCTCTTCGCACAGCTCTGCTGATGGCTCTGCTGACGGTGTGGCGTTGCTGAGACGCCAGGTCTTCACGTTCTGGGATTTCCAATGTCTTCTCAACGCGGCCTCTCAGCTGCAGAGCGCGAGAGCGCTTTGTTGCTTCTGACTGTCGCAGACAAGCGAGTCGCTACACTGCTCCAGGCCCTACCATCTTGGGCATGGGGGAAATGGAGCTTCCGCTACATGACCCACCTGAAGGCCAGGTTTCGCCTCGGTGCGAAGGCATTGGATCTGGCTGACTGAGGACCGATCTTGGGGAGCCTGGGCGTCTTATCGCGCTGCGGTCGTTTTGCCTTACGACCCGCAGACCCTGGCGACTCGGATAGATATGACATTCGAAGGCTTCGAAGGACTCACCCATTCTGGCGATCTGCCAGCTTGCAGCTCCAGCTTGCAGCTCGCAGCAGCTTTGCAGGTTTTCTATGAGCTGTACAGCCTCTCCATGCCTCTGCTGGTGGCTGAGCCAGTTCTCCAGTCTTCGGATCTCTGTTCAGTTGCCCCACGGAGGTGCCCAGCAAGGAACTGCTGCCGCTTTTCTTCGCACGGAGCTACGGCCAGGATGGCAGCACGGCGGTCCAGCGGAGAGGCCCAGCCGAGCCCAAAAAGTAAAACTCTCTGAGCTCTTTCCTTTGCCGACGCTTCGCAGCTTTTTGCAAGGCTGGGCCTTGCAGCGCAGCGGGGCCGCTTGGGGCCGGTGGCACGAGGAGGCGCGGCAGCGCAGCGCTCGTAGACCGGAGTTGAAAAGAGCAAAGCTGCAAGACTTCAGGAAGATGCTGCAAGCGTGTCCATGGGTGTCCACATGCCACAGGCTAGCTTCAACGAGCTTCGTTGGTGGGCCCATCTCAGCGATGTTGCACAACTTCCTCACTTGCTAGCATTCGCCTCAGCCATGAGCACCGATTTTTGTTCCGCTACCATGGAATCAAGGCCTGGTCTTCCTTGGCTCAGCTGATGGGGCTTCTTGACGACTCGCGTCTCCTGGCCACCTCCGCTGCTATGATAGAGGCGCAGCATACTGTAGCGCAGCCTACCGTTCTGGTGCCACTGCTAGTGACTTCGTTATAGTGCTTAATTATGCCATTGTGGGATGGAGCTATCTTGGTCTTTGCCCTTTTCCATTCCTGTTGGACAGTCGGATAGGGTCAAGGGCCGGTCAAGGAAGACTGAGCTAGGCTTTGGATGGTGCAGTCGCTTGGTTTCTGTTCTAATCGCCAGGCTTGCTAGAATCTGGTCAGAATTTGGCAGCAACGCTATCATTCCATGACGGTGAACGCTCGGCAACGACGTATATAGTTCAAGCAGTGCTTGTGCGGTGCAGAGGTCACAAACCAGAACTGGCGGAGGTCAACCTTGTTTTGGCAGGCAGGGTCTGTGCGTTTGAGCCTTTCATGTGTTGCGCAGCCCGCTGCAGGCAGTATTGACTCCAAGCCTGCGCAACACCATGTGATTCGGGAAGGACCTTCCGAGAGGGCCCGGCCATCAATCATAAACGGAGCGATGTAGAGGAATCCGATGCTGTTCGCCTTCGTTGCAACCGTTGTCGCTGTGCTTGGCTCAGCGGTCAGTTGAATCTCCAAAGCAGCAAACTTTACGGCCACTGACGCTGCCGCTACTCCCGCTGCTTGGGTCTAACCGCCATAGCCTTGAGATGTTTCCTAGTGCTCCGTGGACACCATGCCGACAAGCCGCCAGAAGCGAGAGCAGCATGCGACTCGCTGTGATGCCTCGCGCGGGCAGCAGGTTATGGATCGGCTTGTGAGGGTCGTGCAGCGTGAGCAACGGTTGCAGGCCACGTCAGGAGAGCAGGCCGCAAACTTTAACTCCCAGCCGACGCCCGGATGGAGAAGAGAGTGGAAGACTGCAGCTGCGCAAAATGGCTCCTTGATGGGACCCGACTTGTCATGGGCGGACGACCAGAGCTGGCTACAGGGCTCCAAGGCATGCTATGACTTGCAGAGCTCAAGAAAAGCAGCTGGGTACCCGAGCCTCTTGTTGTTACTTGAGCAACTTTGCCGGTTTGGGTGTCAGCTGCTCTTGCTGTTGAGGTGGCTGTTGGAACACGTAGAGCCCACCATAATCGTGGTGGTGGCCGGCGGTCTGGTGGCGGTGGTGGGGGTGGTGATACCGTCGGCCTTGTTTCCATCATTGCTCCTATTGTCGTCCTTTTACTCGGGTTGTTGACTGTGTGCTGGTGTCAGCAGTGCCGGTAGAGGTGCCGCTGCTGCTGATCTCGTCGTCTTTGTTCCTGTAGTGTAGCGGGGCATGCGGGGCAAACTGTCAAGAACGCGGTGAGCCTTGAGGGGTCTTAGGGCGTTACTACGGACCGCAGACCAGGCCCGACAGCCTCTGCTGCCAGAAAGCCTTCGATGCCTTCTCTACCAGCCCTGCCGAAGCAGATCTCGAGAGCCTCTTTTCAGAAGTATGTCGGAGAGGTGATACTTGGAGTCCAGCAAGCGCTGCTGGATCCGCCGGATGCCACTGAGCTGCGGCGCTACACGGAAGAGCTCGCACAAGCCCTGCGTGCTCTCACAAAGCCAGCTCCGGCTGCGACAAAAGCCAGGATCTCTGAAGCGATGGCGTCAGTCTGGGACATGCGCTCGAACTGCGCGGCCAAACCTGAGGCTGACCTCAGGACCTTGGCAAGTGCTCTGGAAGCCTTGGACAAGTGTAGTCTTACCCAGGAATCAACGCCGGATTCCAGCAACAGCTGAGAGGGCTTCCCAGCCAGCCCCGCTCAGCCGCCAGCTGAAGTGCAGTGCTACGTGAGACCCATTCCGATGCTTTTTATGATCCATGATAATGTAGGTGTCCCATCACGTCCAATTACATCGTAGTTGGGATCACACTCGATAGGTGCATGTGCCGGACTACAGGAAATCCCCCTTCAGCAGATTTTCGCAGCACTGTTAAATGCACCCCTGGCTCTATGGTGAGGATTGCAGCGCAGTCCGAGGTTGTGAAGATATGGTCCGTCAGAGCGGCCCTCTTCCATTCGTCCAGAGAGCTTCCTGGCAATCAACGGTTGAAAGTGGACAGCATCCTCTGCCATTTCTCTGCCTCGAAGTACGAAGTCTCCCAAACATCCCGGAGGCCTCAAAGCATGCCGGCTCCCCTGCCAAATGCAAGGTCTTGAACACAGGAAGCATCACATTCACCAGCACAGCAGAGGCACAGCACTTCACTTTGATGCAGGATGTTGGTAAGCAGATAGTTACATCCCGACCTGCCTCCAATTTGCAAAGGGAGCGCATGTTTCTCCCAGTGCTGCACCACAAGACCACTGAGAGACCTGTGAAAGACTGCTTTCAAAAGAAGTCCGCTCATTCCTTTGGTTGTAGCCCTACATTTCAGGTGGACAGTGTGACTTGCGTAAACGTAGGACCTGCATGATTGCTGGGATTCACGCCATCTTTCTTTCACTCGGAGCTTGACTGCTCAAGACCTGCTCTGCAAGGTCCCAGCAAAAGGACCGCTTGCGCTCGGGTAGCGTAGGTGTTTCCTTCAAAGTGTGCAGTTGAACCAACTACGGTGTCTAGAACACTGGGTCGATCTCCAGCATTGCTTTGCATCGCTTCTGTTTTTGGTTTGTGTGCTGGGTATACGATTGGAGGCGCCCTGCTTTGTGACCGAGAGTTAGGTTGATTCCTCGGCTTTTCACCGGATATCAATCGTAGGACCTCTTGCTTCCGATTGTGTATCTCTGCTTGCTGCTGCCGCTCGGGCCGTCTATCCGACAAGCTTCTGACGCACAACCGATATCCTGGCACCACTTGCCCCGTTCGGACTTATGTCAAGCAGTGCCACAGAGAAACAATGTCTCCGATTGGGTCTCCCTGTGTTCCTTCAACCGTCGGTTCTTCACCAGTGACGCCGGTTGCTCGGAATGACGCGGAGCCTGATGATAGTGCTTTTGCACCCTTGCCTCGCGATTCGCACCTTCTACCGATGTTTACCAATCTTGCGCTCTGTCCCTTCGCGGGGATCCAGAGGGCACCCCGGAAATCTGCGGGTCCAGGCAGGATGATTGGGGCCACCCGATTGCGGTCCCAGCGCTCCCGCCCTCCTGCTGCGCTGCCGGCGCTCCGGCCCATGATGGCGGCTACGGTGCCTCGATTGCGGCGAGCCAAGGCCATCATGCCCCGGCCATCGGTTTTGGCCGTGGGCTTCTGGAGTGCTGATCCCTCGATCTGGGGCGCACTGGATCCTGATGCCGCCCAGCGAATCGCCGTCGATATTCATGCGATCGCTCACGGGGTGTCCGACTTCGCTGAAAATCTCGATGATAAGATCGATGATCTCCGTAGACGGTTCATCACGATGCTCGACAAGCATTTCCATGAGAATCGTCGCAACTACGAGTTTGCTCAAGATCGGCGAATGACGATCATGGGACTCTCCACGAGAAATTCGAACAACTGAAGAGCAACCTCAATGATCGTCTCATTGAGTTCGATGAAAGGATCTTCAATCTCAAATGAGAATCGAGCCATATTATATATATGTGTGGAGCTTCATCGAACGATCAGCGACATTCAGCGATACCCTGATAGCTTGCAACAGCTCTTCATTGGTATGTCCATTTGGGATCCACTCATAGGTGCTGTTGAGCAGGATGCGACTTCTAGCATCCAGGCGATTCGCGTCGAGATCAGCAGATCTCTTAACGATCATAAGAAGAGAACTGATGATCTCGTTGACGATTTCGCTACACGAGTCGCACACGTGGAAGCATGTTTTTTCGCATCGTCGCGATACTACCGAGCGTGCGATCGATGAAATCGCCGCAAGGTAAGGTCGCAGAATATGTTGAGTGAACGATCGACTCCATCACTTGATGATGGGGCTGAATTCTTCGATATCAGCGACCATGATCGGGATATTCCACGACCACAGGGTCTCCCTTTTGCCCCAGACGCGGGGCCTGCTGAGAAGGCCTCGACTGCCCAATCGCAGGCGAGTTCGACAGCCGGATCGGTTTCCTGAGCTAAATTCTTTCATCCTCAGGGCCAGGGGTCCACCATTTTCACGGGCCAATATGCTGAACGGGCGCACGTCGAGCGCCCATGCCACTGCTCCAGTTAGCATCTCCTGCCATTCCTGAGGCATGCATACCCGAGCGTGGTGCAGGGTCGAGTGCGCAATTTACCCGTGGAGCTGTGTACGAGCGAGTGTTCCGGTGCCAAATACGGTTCACGAACTGTCCTGGGGTCAGGCCTTCGCGGTGGCCACCACAAACCGTGCATCTGTGCATGTGTCGTGCGTCTCTCGGTCGTCGCTCGGCTACTGTAGCTTCTACTCTAGCCAGACTACGAAAACACAGGAGGTGTTTCCAGGGATCGTGGTGGGTCGGATAGGGTGCTGGTGCACTGGAGCCCGCCAGAATGCCCAGCATATCGATGCAGCAGGAGATCCTCAACTTGCTCATCAAGGAGTACCGCAGGCTGACGCTCATGCAGCCCGAGATCTTGGTTCAAAGCGAAGAAGGGAGGCAAGTACGTTCTGGCTGCAGCCGCGCAGTCCGCTTCATCAGACCGGGGCTTTGTTCACTTCTGTTTGGAAGTTCTGGGCGAAGTGCCAACGTCCGGGTCCCCACCTCGCAGTGGAGTCCTTGCTTAGGAGACTGGCGACACCTGTCCGATTACATACGGGGTCGCAGTGCTGATAATGTTATCTTCAGTCCAATGGTTGACTGCCCGCAATGCCGAGATCGTTGCCAGAGTCTACCCGTAGATAGTTTGGATTCGTCAGACTTGGCTACGCAAGAGGCTCGTGAAGTGAAGAAGTAAGCTCTGAAAGAACTCTGACGAGGCATGGCTCCATCTGACTTCGGTTGACATTCCTATACTCCGCCTCTCATGCCTCTCTCACGTGTGAGCTCGCGTCGACGGGGTGTGATTTGTCACCGACTTGCGTAAACGTACGACTTGCATGTATATGATTCACGCCATCTTTCTTTCACTCGCAGCTTGACTGCTCAAGACCTGCTCTGCAAGGTCCCAGCAAAAATCCTTCAAGCTGTGCAGTTAAACCAACGGTGTCTAGAACACTGGGTCGATCTCCAGCATTGCTTTGCATTGTTTCTGCTTTTGCCTTGCTTGCTGGGCATTGCTGGGTATACGATTGCAGGCAGGAGCCCTGCTTTGTGACAGGCAGTTAAGTGGATTCCTCCGCTTTTCACAAAAAGTATTGGGATCAGGTGCTGGTCCGAGGCTTTCATGTCAGGTCTGCGCGCTTCTTGCGCAGCCACGTTTGGCCTGAACACTGCCACAAACCTCTGCCCCCGGAGCTTCTACAGCTCAAGAACTGGCAGAAGGCATTCCCAGTGCACCCACAGCCATGATCCGCATTCCTGCCAGACACCCAACTCAAGCTTGTTGCTGATTGGGAAACGTGTAGACGATCATTACGCTTCATAACGGATTTTGACACTGTTTGGCTAAGGCCGTCATGCGCTGCATTTACGCTTACCGCTCTGGGACACTGCAGCTTGTGAGGGCTCGGGGCTCGGAAATTGGGACATTGTCGTGGAAAGAGTGTTAGCCATGTTGGCAGGTTGAACTCCCCCCTGTAGTTCGTATCGCAGGGAGCTCATGGGGCGGTCACACCCGCACCGTGCTTGGCCACGGCGATGTACTCCAGGTGCAGCGCAGGGTGCCTTTGCACACTTCGGCGGTTCAGATGGCTCCAGACATGGCTCCTGCGCGGGTCTCAGATTCAAAAGGTTGCGCCAACCCTTGTGTTCACTTTGCTGTGAAGACTTCGCTGTGTCAGCTTCGAGGTCACGGTTGATGCAGCATCCTCGAGCGGAGTGGAAGGCTGGGCCCCAACCTTTTGTGGCCAAGCGGCCAAGTTGCGGGCCACTTGCAAGTCCATGTCAGCCTGTTCCTTGTGCCAGCCACCTTGAGCTTGCCCAAGCGCATCTTCTTGCCCAAGACCGCTAAGAAGGCACTGAGCTCGCTTCACCAGCACGGGAATTTCCTGTAGTTCCAAGCTCGAGGCAAACCGTTTGGCGGCCAAGCACCAGACCCGCTTTCGCAGTGCCTACATGGCGCCAGTGCCAGAGCACCAGGCTGCGGCAATATGCCTCTAAGAAGCGCGTTGCTCGCTCAGCGGCGCATCGACATTCTTCAGTCTCAACAGAGCCATACATGCAAGAGTTGATTTATGTAAGTGCGTCGATCATTCACCGCTGGTATGCTTGAGCCGCTTGCCGAGAAGCTTCATCCGCAGTGCAATGTCACCGCGTGACTTCGGCGCCGCATTCGCCGGAGCTGCCCTGTGCCTCCAAGAAGGCCGTGTCGCCCCTGACACTCCTGCAGCGTCCAGCAGCCATCAATGATTTCCAGCAGCGCGATGGAAAACAGAACCATGACAGTATGTGAGTGCACATGTTTGCCATTTGATAGGTCCGTCCTTCTGTTTGCGAGGGTTGGGATTGGCTTTGCTTCTATTCTACTTGTTGCCGAGGTCGTCGTGCTGGACACGGGAGTTCAGGCCAATGCCTGATGTTTCGGATCATGATGATGGCGATGGGCTGGGGTTGCAGTTCAGGGTGGTGGCATTTGTACAGCTTCTCGAGGCAAAGCTTCCTTCCGAGGTTACGAATGCCATTATGTAGTGCTGTTGCTAGCCAATTCAGATCCTACGGGTTCCCACTGACATGGATTCATGTTGATGCAGAGCGCGAGTTCACCTTTGGATCCCTTGGCAGGTTGGCTCGTATAGTCGTGATCGGGGGTTTAGCCACGGTGGGCTACAAAAGTCAAATTCGGCTGGACGCGCTGGCGACGCAGTACGCAGGCTCAAGGCTCAAACGCAAACATACCTAGCTCAAGTAGACGTGCGTCGCGCCTTTCAGCCACGTGTGGCGAGTGAAAACATTCGAATGATTAGGGTGGAAGCATCTTTTGCCCCTGCTCCGTCTTGACAACTTCAGGCTCCCTCGAAAGATCTTTGAGGACAGCATGAGGAGTTGCTGAGCGGCGCTCAGTCCATGAAGCAAGGCGCACTTGGCCGGCTTAGACTTCTTAGCTTAGCTGTGTTGATGGGAGGTAGAGTTATCTTTGTGCGCAGGGGAATCGTCGAGCAGATGACTGAAGGAGCCCTTCGAAAGGTTTTCAGTCGCAGACCGGTTAAAGTTGGAGAGGTCACTGGGACCACTGCCAGCACTGGCAGCTTGGCGGCAGGGTCCAGCTCATGAGCACTTATGGTTTCACACAGCCTTGGGGCGTAAAGGGCATGGAGTCTGACCAGGAGCTCGGCAGATCAAGGTGGAGCCGCAGGCCCAGCTGCGCAGAAAGTTGCGAATAATGATCCGTTCTTGCTGTCTGCCAGTGCGAAGAGGGCAACTAAAGTGATTTCGGCATGAGTTTGGGATGTTGACACGTCTGCGCGCTTCGGGTTTGAGTGGACCTTCTGCAGGGATGGTGGAGAGAGCGACATGGTGGATCGTGCCATGGCTTGAAGCTGTGCTGAGAGAACTGCTCCTCCTGCTGAGGCTTGGACTTCTTGCTTTTGAGCTTCCGAGCCAGCTGATAGCTCAGGATACATCATGTGCCAATCTGCGAGGTCCTCGAAAACAAGCTTTCCCCAAAGATTGCTGACGCTGCATCAGGCCCTTAAGATGAGTCCAAGCTGAGGCTGACGTCAGCTGTCCTGGAGGCGGAGTTCACTCCTGGGACTACTGGGCTTCAGCTTCTGAAGGTCTTCCGGCCATGCGGTAAGTCCAGTCTTCTGTACGGGAGTTTTCAAAAATTAGGGGTACCTTAGTTTCGGGTCCTCGTAATAAGGGTCCTACTATTTAGGGTACTATATTAGGATCCCCTAGTTTTGGAAACTACGATGCTGCAGGGAAAGCGTGGAAATCATGGAAGGGTAGCAATTTGGTTGAAGAGGACCTCTTTAACTTTGCACAGACACCACACATGGAGTGCCGCACAGTATCTCAACACAGCAAAGTGGAAAATTGCAGATGCGCTCAGGGGCTTAAGGGATCTCAAGGGTTTATGTGGCATGTCGGAGGCGCCTTGTGCAGTGCACGTGCTAGATGAAGAGAGTGTCCATATTTCCAAGAATGAGAAGGTTGCGGACAGCTTCTCTTCTAATATCTAACTACTTGAAAACCCAGACAGCTGCCAGGTTCTGCCAAGCAAGTTCTGATGCGAGGTGGCCGATGGATGTTGTTCTCTCAGTTGCAGGTACAGCGCATGCAGCGCAAGCATAATGGCAGGTGTCAGAAACCTTCTCGACAAGCACGTCTTTCTCATCTCCAAGACTGGCTTTTTAAGGCTTAACTCCCAATCTTCCTAGTCTAGTATAGTCTAGTACAGTATAGTAGAGTATAGTATAGCTACTATTGCTACTGCTACTGCTAC
>CAJNDV010029302.1:0-19131 GCA_905221635.1 Symbiodinium sp. CCMP2456 | reverse complement strand
AGACGTGCCTTGAGTTGGAGGAGGAATTATCGCAGATTGGCAGCGACATTGAAAAGAAGACCGCTTACGTAGCTTCGTTGAAGCGCAAGAACTCTCAGAAGCATTGGCAAACCATTTTGCAGGCTGAAGGCCTTATTGCCCTTGAAGACGAGGTCAAAGAGAAGGAGCAACAGCTGCAGGTCATAAGGGGCCAACTGCTTCAGGCAATGCTGGATACCGGCGTGGCCGATCCCCTGATGGCGGCCCAAATCATCACCCAGCATGAGAAGTCCAAGATTTTGCTGTCCGAGACCACTGCCAAATCCTCGGAGGTGGCTGTGCGCGTGGAGGAACTCGTGTCTCAAGTTGAAGACTTGGTGCAGCCAGGCCTAAATCGCTCTGACCTCTGGACGTTTGTGGATACTGAGGACCTCGAGCCACTTTCCCAGGCCATGCATGTCATCAATGACAGGCACGAGGAGCACATGCGGTTCTTGGCAAATCACAAGGCTCAAGTCTTTGGTGCGGTGGTCAATAAGGCTGCAGAGGAGCTTCCTAGCCAGCAGCTGCCTGGCGGAAGTGGAAGTTTTGAGGCCCACTCCGACTGAGCTCCTTATCCTGAGTGGCTTTAGCTGATGGCCCCCTGGCAGTATGGCCTATGGTCTGTGGTACGGACAATTTTGGGCACCTGCTACACGTGGGCTTCAAACAGAGCCCTGCCTGAATCCAGGTGGGTTCGTGATTTGGCGAGAAAACATTTGTGTCAAGAAACGATTCTGCTTGGCTGCACCAGTTGCCTTAGACCAATCCTGTGCTGGCAATCCGCAATGTCTAAGCTTAGCGAGTGCGCCACGGGCAGTCAATTCCACTGCCCTGCTTCACTTCGGCAGGCCAGACTAACCTCTTGTCAGCGTGGTACTCGTGGGCAGCAGTCTTAGCGCAGGACTTCGGACAATCTGACATGACGGGCCTGTAGCCCGATGCGTCCAGTTTATTCTGTTTAGTTTGCGTCAGTGCATGAACGCTCCCTGAAAATCACGGCAGATCATGCAAGCAGGATTCCCGGATGCATCGTCTGCCATTGAGCTAGGTGCTTTTCTTGTTCCTGGTGGCGATTTCCATCTATGGTATAGAATAGTACAGTCTATAATATGGTATAGTCTAGATTTTTGGTTTTGTGCTAGCCAAAAAATCATCGGTCGGTTCCTGCCACCTGCGGTGACTCTGAAGGTGGACACGCAGGGGCGCATCCCGAGAAGACAAGCATTCAGAGGCCTGAGAAAGGAGAGCCCTTGGCGGGCAACAGTGTTTCAGCAAGTGGACAATCGTGGGCACAGTTCCTTGAAATCGCTCGTGAAGCTCTTCGTAAGCGCATTCAGCCTACTGCAGAGCTTATGCTCAGGTCTTTCTTTTGCCGGACAGCAGCGCAGCCAAAGAAGGAAACAAGCAACAACTAAGAAAAGCCCTGGTGTAGAACTTGACTCTGCGCTAATTACTGCGTAGACCTTTAACCTTACCTCTGTTGCAATGCAGCCAAGAAAGCCAAGACCACAAGCAACGACATGCGTCCCGACGATGGCCTGTCAGACCAGGATTCACGAACAGCATTGCGATCACTCGAGCTAGAAGCAGCTAGTACTCTTGAAGGCTTTGCCTCATGGTCCCGCAACCGCCATCAACAACCTGTTGGTTATTTGCTGCCCTGGCTTGTCTAGAGCATGGGCAGGCAGATGTTCGGAGTGGTGAAGTCGTTCTCCCCCGGCGAAGGTTGGGGATTCATAGCATGCAGCAGTGCACAAGAACTGCCTGAGGGGTGCCTGTTCATGCTGGGGAGATCAAGTGAATGCACTTTCATTGACTCATTGAGGCTTCGAAAGGCCTGACTGCAGCAAGTACGCAACATGTACGTCAGGTTTGGAAATGTGTGGAACGGTGCAAAATCTTACAAAGGTTATGGTTGTCTTACTTGTGAAGCTTTCCCTGAACGGCAGATGTTCTTTCACTGGACAGATGTTTGGTCGCCGGTGACAGCGCCATCATCCTCCTGAGCTTGGACCTGAAATCTTTTAGGGAAACTCGGAGCCGACCCACAGCCCTAAACCTCAGAAGTCCGGAACTCTGCCTTTACTTACTACTCAGGATATGTAACGGGAATCTTGGGCGGATTGCACATGCTTGGCCTGCTTGAAATGAAGTCGAGCCCGGGTTCTCAAATTCTTGGCTTCTGCGCAATGTGAAAAGTGGCTGAGCTTACGGGCAGTTGGTTTCCAGGGTTTAGGCTGTAGACAGGTTTAGAGGGGCCTTTTCGGCACCCAGATGCCAGACTCTATGAGATTTTCGGCATTATGGTTGAGCGTGTCGGAAAGACTCGGTTGTCGTGCATTCCTGTGCAGTCTTTGCCTTGTTGACCCATACCAGCCGCCAGAAAGCCCCTCGACTGACATTGCGAGGCAAGCATGTGGGGGATGGAGAGTTGATGAGATGAAGGGATTGTTTCATGGTACTGTGTGCGACCGTTAGCTGGATCAAGTTATTCCGGCGTAGAGTTTCTGGCAGACTGGCCAGTTGCGATGGCTTGTCCGCGCCTCAGCCTGGCAACGGGCTGGCAGCTTCTGTTTCCAACTGTCGTGCATGTGCAATTCCTCAGTCGTGTTTATGTCCTAATTCGCAGGCAGTTGCATGTGGTGCACTTTGGAGCGGCTATTCCCAGGCATGGCATCGCCAATAACAATTCGGCGTCCCGTGTCGCCTGCAAGGGACCTATTTGCCATGTTTTTTCCTTCGCTTCCGATGCGGATGCAGAAGCTTCTTGCGAGGTGAGCCATGTGCCGATACCCATGGCGGTTCGACAAGCCCCACACACGGCCCACAACATGCACGCCGCGGCTCCAACTGCACATGCGCACCACGCAGCGCACACGGTGCACGCGCACGGCACCCATCAACAGCAGCAGGCCGGACACTGGGAAGGGAAGCGGGCCGGGAAATGGCTACCTGCTACCTCCTCTTCCTTTTGCAGCCCGAACAGGCGAATGTGATGCCGCTGAAAACGGCACCGGGCTTTGCTGTTGTCGCATGGAGAGTGGAGGGACTTCTGAGAAACGGAAGTGCTGTCCGGCTTCGAGGTGGCTCCCGTGCACTACTCCCCGGCCCAGAGCGCTCGTGCGGCCACTCAAGGAGTTCGAAGCTTAAAGACCGGGCATCGCTTCTTGAAGTTTCGTCACATGGGCAGAGGTGGTAGGGCAGTATGGTAGGGCACATGGAAGCAGTCACCCTGAGCCCAAGGTAGCTTCCACCTCTTTGCCGCAGCCGGGCCCCCTCAGCTGCTTCTGGTAAGAAAAGGATTGGTATCCCCGGGAGCCAAGGCGAAGCCCACATGTGGTCAGCAACAAGAACTTGGGCTCATCTCTCACAATAACCCTCGGCGAGTTCTTGCGCGATAAACGGCTGGGCCGGAGCTCTGTTTGGTGAGGCCATTACATCTTGGGCCGTACCATCGGCACAGACCCCGGTCGCATCGTGAACTTCCTCAGACCCGTTCTGTGTGCTTGGCAGGTGAGGGTACGTTCGGCAAGGTAAAGCTTGGAAGGCTTCTCCTGGAGTTTCAATTCAGCTCAGCACCTCGAAACTTCTTTCAGCACAAAGGCTGAATATCTTGCGCCAGGCATATCCTCACTGGTGAGCGTGTCGCCGTCAAGGTCTTAGAAAAGGACCGCATCCAGGAGGCGTGCCTCCCCAGCAACCTAGAGTGCCAGGCGTTTTGCTTTTGTCAGACTTCCAGCTGGAATCGCAAGACGTCAGAGCACCCTCGCAGAGTGCTCCAAGAAATGTGGAATGTAGAAACGACATGAAACGACCCAAAGCGCCAAAGGCGATGGCTTTGTAGACGCATGACCGTATATGACCGATGTTGCAGGTAGCCGACATCGAGCGTGTGGCCCGGGAAGTGCAGCTCCTCAAACTGATCCGGTGCCCTGCATTGAAACTCTAAGGCCAAGCTGCCGATAAGTAGGTCGTGGTTAACACCTTCCATTGGACGGTGCCGAACCCGAAATCCAAGGCACCCACACGTGGTGCAGCTTTTCGAGATTATCGAAACACGCGGTCAGCCGGAGCCCGGCTCCGGTTTTAGCATCTCCTGGTGTAATCTCCGTCCCTCTGAGGCTTTACCTCATCATGGAGTATGCCTCCGGCGGCGAACTCTTCGACTACATTGTCCAGAACCAACGGGTTCCAGTCCGCGGACTCAGACCTCCCAAGATGCAAGTCAGCAAGTCGCAGCGGTCCATTCTTCGTATGGGGCAATCGCAGGAACCTGAAGCTTGCCGTTTTTTCCATCAAATAATCGCCGGCGCAAGCACCTCAGCCCATGCACCTTATCAGAGAGTTCCAGCAGCCTCTGAGTGCCCTGGGAGGTCGAGCAAATTCACGCGATGAACGTTGTTCATCGCGTCTGGGGCCCGGCTGAAGCTCCGGCATGCAGACATATGCAGACATGTCGCTTTCGCATTCTCAAGTGAGGACCTGAAGCCCGAGAATCTGCTTCTGGATGAGCACTGCTCTCAGCTAGCAAGAACATCGGTGCCGACGAATGAGCCCACTCCTTCGAGGCACAAGTGCATCAAGATTGTTGATTTTGGGCTCAGCAACGTTTGCAGCCTCAGTCGACACTGATGTTTGCAGCAGAGTTTGTAGAGGCCGCATGATCATAAGACACATTTCCAGCATTTACACGCGTTACAGTGAGTTCACTGGACTCCACATCTCACTGCGAGCTTTCCCGTTGCCCAGCGCTTCGACGACAACCAGCTGCTGAGAACTGCCTGCGGCTCTCCTTGTCTCGGGCTGAGCAGATGGACCCAGGGTGCAAATAGTTTCGGAGCGATCGTGAGATCAGATCAAGACTTGCTGAAAGTCAATGTGTTAACGTGTTAACTGTGATCTTCACAGCGGATTGAAGTGGTGTTGCAAGGCTACGCTCCTCCGGAGATGGTCTCGGGACAGAGCTCCACACCGAGAGTAGAATTTGGTTGCATACGAGGTGTTGCCCCTGTCCTGTTTGTTCTTTCTCTGGGGAGTCTGAGGCTATGTTCCACAGATGTGCGATCTCTGGAGCTGTGGTGTAATCCTCTTCGCCGCGGCCTCGAAGTCCGGTTGTTCTACGAGATGTGCAACAAGAAGCGACGACTGCGGCCATTATACGGTCGGCAGAACTACAGGCGATGGTTTGCGGATTCTTGCCCTTCGAGGAGAGGTGGGGGAAAAGGCTCAGGGAACCTTCGATGAAGGGTTTTTCCACTTTACTACCCGTACCCAACCCCAAGAGTTCATCTTCTTGACCTCTTAGACAGCGAGGACTCCAACACCTCGGCGCTCTACAAGAAGATCCTCGCAGCCAACTACACGGCTCCCTCCTTCATCACGGACTCCGTGAAGGATTCCTCAGCTTCCTTGCAGATGCCCCCGATCTTTGTAGGTTCAGGGCTGCCAACTTGAATTGTGTTGGGCGTGAAGGCCCCGCCAAATTGAACGAAAGTGCAGGAGCTTATCGCAGGGCTCTTGACAGTAGACCCGGCCAAGCGCTTCACCATTGCAGATGCCTGGCCCTCAG
Source organism: Symbiodinium sp. CCMP2456 (assembly GCA_905221635.1). Taxonomy (NCBI): domain Eukaryota; class Dinophyceae; order Suessiales; family Symbiodiniaceae; genus Symbiodinium; species Symbiodinium sp. CCMP2456. The sequence continues at coordinate 13,541 of CAJNDV010029302.1, read as the reverse complement.
AACGGCAGCGTACAGCAGGCTACCAACACAACTGCAAAGCGATTGCAAGCACATAGACGGAAGTAAGTGCCAGCAAGAGTGACTCTGCACACTGCACCAGTTTGATATCAACAAGCAAAGCTGCACGTGTGTGTGTGTGTATGTTCGCTCGAAGGTGAGAGGGCATGAGTGGTACCGCCAACTCCCGGAGGACGGAGCGACATGCCTCAGTGCACATCACTTTATTCCTCCGAACACTGACCAACGCCTATCGCAAGAGGCATCCGTCCGTCCACGTGACTTGGTGTCACGTCAGTGCGGCTGAGAGCTTAACGATGCAGGACTGGAGGAAGATGTTTCTGGCATGTCTGGCAAATCCCAGATCCTTGGCTGTGCCCGTTGTTTTCTTGAGGCCTGGAAGAAGACGTGTTGCAGGAGCTGAAATGCCACGGTGCGGAGCTCACTTCAGAAAGCTCTAACTCTAAATGTCCTGCTTCCGACCTCACACGCAGAGCTGGCTTGTCGCAGGCTTTCCTCAGGAATATGCCACAAACTGCCTCCTGAACAACAAGCACAACAGCGTCACAACTACGCCCGGCACCCGGAGTCCGACGCCATCACGCCCAGACGTGAATGGATGCTTCCACGCAAACGGATCACGGCTGCCTTGCATTCAGAACAAGTCCGCAGCGCCAAATCTTCCCATGCAAGACCAAGTGCTGCCCCGTCGTGCTACGACTATGAACAGGATCTTCGCAGCATGTTGTCCGTAGCAGCACACCTACATATGTACCTTGACAGAGGGGTTCGTCGGAAAGTGTCAGACAACCATGTCCTGACATTGGCATGGCGCGCATTTGCCAACGCACCATTTTCAACCTGGCCTGAGGTACTATCTGCTCGCGGCCAAACGGCGCAGGCATTCTCTTTTGCCCCACTTGCGTCCAGTTGCCACGTACGCTCCGACAAATGTTTTGCAGTAGCCAGTAGTCCTTCAACATGTTGCTGCGTGTGTCCGTTTGTTTGTGAATGGTACGCATGTAGATGTAGGGGTGTAGGTGTGCACGCAGGGACGGACGGAGGGAGGGAGGGATGGAGGGATGGATGGATGGATGGATGTGTGTATGTCATGTCTGTCATGTTATGGTCGTACGTCTCTATCATGCATGCATGCAATGTATGCATGCAATGTATGTATGTATGTATGTATGTATGTATGTATGTATGTATGTACGTATGTATGTACGCATGTATGTATGTAATGTAATGTAATGTAATTTTAATGTAATGTAATGTAATGTAATGTAATGTAATGTAATGTAATGTAATGTAATGTAATGTAATGTAATGTAATGTATATACGTATGTATGTATGTATGTATGTATGTATGTATGTATGTATGTATGTGTGTATGTATGTATGTATGTATGTATGTATGTATGTATGTACGTACCTACTTATGTAATTCCGTACGTCTCTTTGTACCGCAAAATAGTACAATGTGATAGAATGGATGGTACTGTAATAGGTAGCCTTACATTTGCCTGAAGCCCTCAAATCCCTAAGCCCGACAAACAAACGTAAACATACATGTATGTATGTATGTAGGGATTGCCGTAAGCCCAGTGGCCAGCTGCAACAATCTGTTGTCTTCGTAGCGAGAGTTTGCTAGCATGGGTTGAGGGCTTTAGAGTTAGGGCTTGCAGAGGTTATCTAAAGGGCTCCAAAGGGCATGTTGCCCTGCGGTGCACGCAGCCACGCCGAAGTGTTTCGCAACGGTCCTGATGGTCGTAGTCGGTACCAGACGCTTAAGCATGAGACTCCATGAGTGTAGCTGCAACGTTGGAATCGCTGATTGCTTGGAATTTGTGACTTAGTCCATTCCATTGGCAGGATGGCAGAGCATTTGCAGCTGAGGGAGTCTGAACGCTTGGGCCTCACACTAAACCGCGAAGTCTAAAGTTTTCAAGGGATCGGCTTCGACCTCCCTGTCGTTCTCTTGAGGTGCCCGCGAGGATCGCGACGGTCCCTCAGAAGTCTGGCTAATGCTGGAGCTGCAGTGCGACCATCAAAGAACTGAAGCAAAGTCAGCAGAGAGTTCATTTGTAAAGACAATGTTAATAGCAATATTGCATGTCGATACGAATACTGAGTGGGAGCAGTAGTCGTCGTCATCATCACTCTCCCGGACCGTGGTACGCACTGTTCAGTGACGCGAACGGCCTGTAAGCAGCATGACAGTGCACTGGTTGTCGAAGTCGTAGTCGTGGTAGTAGTCGTAGGAGTCGTCGTCGCAGTAGCAGTAGCAGTAGCAGTACCAGTAGCAGTAGCAGTAGCAGTAGCAGTAGCAGCAGCAGCAGCAGCAGCAGCAGCAGCAGCAGCAGCAGCAGCAGCCGTGGTGGTGGTCATGGTGGTAGTGGCAGTGGGAGTGAAACCCCTTCGTGCGTAAAGTCATGCTGGTGGAGCTGGCATGTGAGGGCAACCTTGATATGTGATGTGTTGATTGCCTGCTGATGGCTTAGAGCATGCGGCTGAGAGAGCCGATGATGTGCAAAGCCGAAGTAAAGTCCGAGTAGAGTTAATCGAATATATGATGTTTTGTGTGTTTGAGAAGACGGCAACAGTTCGAAAAAAACAGCTGCGGGCAGTTCTGCTCTGAGGCCAGGTCTCCGGCTCCTTCGCCCGGAGCCTGGCTCTCAGAGGGAGTCTCTTCCGCGTGTGAGGACCTGTGTGGTTGGAATTGTGTCGGGACGCAGAACACACGAATACCATGTTCCACCATTGCCGGACTGCATGTAAATAGATATATACACATACACATACATATACATGTACATATACACGTATCACAAAAATACACAGGCTACTTCTGCGTATACCTCATGTAGATTGTATTGTGATGCATTGTGTGCTTGCCTGTATAGATTATGATCATACACGCAACTTTGCGTCCCTTCGTTGGTTGTGTTCTTGAAGTGTTGTTTATTCGTTCAGTCATGTCTTATGCAGAGTTAGGTGAATTTGCAGCAGCAAAAGAAAGCGAAGTTAAGTCCCCTCTGTTGCTTGTAGATAACATACTGGAACATGTGCTCAGCATAGGATACAGTTAACGACCATCTGCGCAGCATGCTACATAACATACACCCAAAACGGAAATTCCAGTTGGTGCATACAGGCATCGGCGATGGATGACAGGTGGCCCGGATGCGTCGTATGCACTTCGCCGAATGCAAAGTGAACACAAATTGCTCCACAGGCCGGCCGCAGAGCCTCTTCGCGAAAACAGCACAGGCCGGATGTTTTCCACCAGCCGGTAAGGCTTTCAGGCATTAAAAGTGCGCAAGTGCAGGTACAGACGGAAAGGTACACGTGTTGGGCTCGGGCAGTGGGACTACGCAAAAAGACAGCGAGAAGGTGCGGCCCTCCATTCTGCGATTGCTTGTTGCCATACTTATGTCGTGTCTGTGAGTGAGGCCGACGCCCGTGCTGAGGCAAGGTGGGAAGGGATGGTGCGGTTGAGCCGTGTGTGGGCCTTGAGACATTGAATCGATTACGTTTTGGGCCAAGTGCACAGAGAAACAGGAGTTGGAAGGTTACTTGCCCTCCGCCGTTTACTGCAGGCTGCGGCAATCTTGCGCGAAGTTGGCAGCCGAGTTTGTGTCGACATCTTTGCATCTCTCAGCCTGCTCCGAACTTGTTGATGAAGTTTAGGCGACGCCTGAGCCACGTCCAGAGCACAACACAGCCGTTGGAGCCCTGGGCATGACGGAGGACTTTCCGCAGTCTGCAGCGAAACTGTAAGGTGTCCCCACCCTCCTCCACTCGAGCTGGCGTCAGACCCCCAGTGGCTCTGCGGAGTTTTCACCCATCCATACGGCACCTACGACCACCTACTACTACAGTGTCAGTGTGTTTTGTGGAGGTGACCCGGCCTGGCTCTGCCCGCACTGGGGCGAGCCCGCAGGACATTTCTCATTCCCAGGCAGACACCACGTCGGTCACGCCATTTGTTGCGACCCACAGTTTGCCGAAGGTGTCGACACCCACTGCGATCTCCGGACGCGCTGCTGTGCGAAGCTTATCATGTGCACTTTTGCCGCTGAAGATGAGCCCAGCCTGAGTAGCTCCAGTTCTGGACCGTCTCTTCGGCGCGCAACGAACATGTGCATCAGCCTTGTGGCACTTCGCCACGGTCGGAGCATCGACCGTGTGGCTTTCTGCAAGCGTTCGCCTGCGCATGAAGAATCATCCGCCGTGTTTGGCTTGATTTGACATGGGTTGTCTCTGCCAAAGAGCAGTACTTGCCATCAGCTAGTTTGCGTTTCTGCAAGGGCTCGCCTGCCCGTCGCCTCATCAGCCCTGCTTGCCTTTGCGGTCGCTCTCCCGGCGAATATACTGAGCATCACCTGCCTGTCTGTTTGCAAGGGTTCGCCTGCGCCAGTGTTCGCGTTTGATTTCGTAAGCCCTTCTCCCGGCGAACATCATCAACATCGGCTCTTTGGTTTTGCGGCGACGCTTCATCCAGCATCGGCAGTTTTCGCCGTTCATCTACTGAGTGTTCGCCCACCCGACGAACTTCGTGAGTATCAGCTGCTTTCGAGCTGAGCATTAGTTGCCTGCTCAACGCACATCATCAGTCGTGTGTATCTAGTTCGGCTTTCTGGACAAGATCATGAGCATCAGCTGTTGGACTGTTTGTGGCATTGCGCCTGTGCTCCGGTCGTGCATGGAGCATCATCAGCTTTTTGTCATTTTCGTCGACGAGTTGCCGCCAACATCATGCGCGTCAGCTGTTCGCTTTTTGCGATTCGCTTGCGCATGCTCTTCCTGCTAAGCACTTGTGAGCCGTTAGATCAGTGTGCAAAACTGAGGGAAGCCAAAATGAGAAGACTGGGGGCCGTGGACGGAGGGCGGCACTCCAATTGTCACACTGCTATGTAGGACAATTGTACATCGAATCGGCCCGGGTTCGGCCTCAGAATTTGGATATTTGCGACAGCGACGTCATACTTCACTTCTTCAGCTTGAACAGGTGTTCCGAGAAGCTACACAGGATTGGGCCATTCCAACAAAACCTTGCCACATGCTATCAGTGCATGAGCGCGTGACTGATGTTGCCGCGCTTTGCTAAGAGTGCCAATGTGCATGAGGTGACACGACCGAACTCGCTCCGCACCACCCAGGCGCAAGTGACATGGTGTCCCGAGTTGAGTCCAATTTCGAACGCAAACAGTTAAAGATGAAGCTGTCCACGGTCTTTGTTGGCGAGGCAAGCGGCAGCGATGTCACTCGCGATACGCAGGTCCAGCGACTCGAGACGATCATGCCAGCAGTAGTGGTAGTAGTAGTAGTAGTAGTAGTAGTAGTAGCAGCAGCAGTAGCAGTAGCGGTAGTAGCAGCAGCAGCAGCAGCAGCAGCAGCAGCAGCAGCAGCAGCAGCATCAGCAGCATTAGTAGCAGTACTAGTCGTAGCACTTGTGGTAGCAGCAAAAAATAGGAATCCCTGTCTGCAACAATTCACTTTCTTTCTAATTGAAAAGCCTTGCGAAATCATTGCCTCCCGTAGGAGTAGTAGTGGTAGTAGTTGTTGTTGTAGTGGTCGTGGTGGTCGTCGTCGTGGTCGTCGTCGTGTTGTTGTTGTGGTTGTTGTTGTTGTTGCTGCTGCTGCTGTTGCTGTTGCTCTTCTTACATATTGTTAGTCTTATTGTTATTATTGTCGTTGTTGTTGTTGGTGGTGGTGGGGGCGCTGGTGCTGGTGCATGTGCTCGTGCTGGTGTCGTTGATGTTGCTGTTGGTGTTGCTGTTGTTGGCAGCTGGCGCGGCTGCAGCCGCGAAGCATGCAACGATTGTGCGGCTGCGTTTTGACACATCGCAGTTTGGAGCAAAAGATTTGCGAGTTGGCTTTCGCATCGGTGTTTACAACGTGCTCCTTGCTGCTGGCGGAAAATCCGCGGTTTATGTGCCTTCACATGCTTTTTCTAGCTGTGTTCAATCGGGCACGGTTTCATTTTCCACATGTCTTTCGAGGGTGAGGGGGATGGGGTGGGGTGATGACGCCCATGGGGCGTACGGTGTATGTAATCCGTCTTTCTGTTTGTTTCCGTGCAAGGAAGGGGGTGGGGGGGGGGGTCCGTTTTTCGTTGTAAAACTGCAGGAAACTTAAGCCCTTCTGTCTCTTTGGGACTCCAGGTAGGTTTTTTGGGGGGTTTGGCCTCTTAGTCCTGCAGTTATATTGTTAAGCTATGGGCTTATGATGATCAAGTTGATAGTGATGATGCCATAGCTCCAGGAAATGAGGATGACCATGGTGATGATAATGATAAGAATGTTGCTACAGATGCTGATTGCACTGGCGGTGACGATGATGATCATGGTGGTGATGATGATAATGATTGTGATTGTGGCGATGACGATAACGATGATGATGACGATGACGTTGTTGGTCCATGTTGGTGTTGCTGTTTTCAAGATACCGAACACCAAACTTAAAATGATCGAAATCATACAAATGCTGGGTTATCCCTGAGACGGTCCTAAGACAAGCGTCTCGAGCCCCGTGGGATCTCCAAACACTAAAGACAAATTGAACCAAACACATAGAAAAAACTCTGCCAAACATCGTTATTTTATGAAATCCACAGAAAACTGGAGGTGTTTGCGTTTTTTAAGAAAGCCATACACCAAACAACGACACGCCCTTTGCGGCAGCAAACCGCCTTCTTGTTTTTCTTCTTGTTGCGGTTGTTGTTGTTGTTGTTGTTGTTGTTGTTCTTGCTGTTGTTGTTGCTGCTGCTGCTGCTGCTGCTGCTTGTTGTTGTGGGTGGTCGTGCTGCTGTGGCTGTTGCTTGTTGCTTGTTGCCGGCCGTTGACTGTTGGCCGCAGTTGTGCGTTGTGGGGCATTTGTGTTTGTTGTTGTCTGTTGTTGCTCGGTGCTGCGAGTGTTCGTTTGTTTTTGTGTTTGTGTTGTTGTTGTTGTTGTTGTTGTTGTTGTTGTTGTTGCTGTTGTTGTTGTTGTTGTTGTTGTTGTCGTTGTTGCTGCTAGCGTTGTTGCTGTTGTTGCTGCTGTCGTTGTTGCTGTTGCTGTTGCTATTGCTGAGTTGCTCTTGCTGTTGCTCTTGCTGTTGTTGTCGTCGTTGTTGTTGCTGCTGTTGTGGGCGGAAACGCTAGTGATGCTGGTGCTGGTGGCGTTCTGCTGCTGAAGCCGCCGCCGGCTCGTAGAGGATGCATCATGCCGGTGCACAATTTGTTGACACAACAACTGGATTACGAGACTATACACTCCTGAAGCTGATGATAGACTGTAATCTGGAGCTTCTCTGCAGGTTTCTCCGCCAACCTCTGGACGAATTGGAGTCGGCGGCACAGGAATCTCCTTGACGGGGGGGAACTCTGGCTTTGACTGTACCGCTGGTCGTCGGACATAGCAGATAGCATCGACGTGTAATTGGGAAGCGCAGGGTCCATCAATAAATGGGAGCTTTTGTCTCAGGGTTGAAAGGCATTTCTTGGGTCACGATGGGGGATGCTTTTCGTGCAGGTTGTGTCTCAACCGAGGTGGCGCGACCTACCTCAGCACGCGCTGGCGCCGCGCCCCTGGTTGCGCCCACCGACCGAGAGAGAGACAGAGCATACGAGAGACTGAACCGTATTTGGGATCTCTCCAAGGCCAGCCCGCAAGACGTCGCTCGGGACTCCCAGACGTTCTGCTACAGCATCTTCAGGAGTTTGAGGCCGAAATTCTTCTAGCTTACAAGCTGCTGTCCTCGTTAAGGTGGCTCGCCACACCCCGACATCTGCAAGGGTAACAGCCGGGACTTCACAGCTACAACAGGGTGTGATTGCTGCCCAAGATATTTTTGTCGTCACTTGCAAGGTCCCAAACTCTCCGACTCCCTCCATTGCAAGCTCCTCTGGCGGAGTGCGGGTCATAGAAGCTTTAGAGAGGATGTTTCCCCTGCTCCCCTGCAGTCGCTCGTTTGCATGTTTGAGGTTTCGGCAGACATTCGTATGGATATCCAGGCTCAGCGAAATAGCTGTCGAGTAGCAGCCAAGCGAAGTCGAGACGTTACACTGGCTAGGCCCACTACGTGCTGAGGCAAAGCGGGGAAGTGGGGAGAGGGCGAACTTATGCGAGGGTCTGCTCGTGGATGCTAGTTTGCATCTGGGCATGCTAGCCCTTCCGTACCGCTCAGGATGGCGCAGACTCCGGCCAGCGTTGCACGCTCCAGCACCGTGCCATCACGGCCTGTGATCCAAGGCTCGCCGAGTGGGTTGAATTCCCACTACTAAGTGATGTCACAAAAGCTTGCAAAGTTCACAGATCTCTCTGTTACGTAGAAGACAAAAATTGTTGTAGTCTGTTGTTGTATATCAACGGCTTCTTGCCCTTTTGGCTTTCAGGAACACCGCAGACTGCACCGAGCACGCCTCGCCAACCAAGCTCCCGAGGCCCAGCGGCACTGCCATCAAGATTTTGGAAACCTCTAGCACATGAGATGATATAAGATGCGTATATATTTACAATATTTACAACAAACATATACAAAAACATGTATTTATTTACTTATGTGTCTTTACACATTGTCTCAGTAGATTGCACTAGATCATGCTATGTTCTACCATTATATTATACTACCATATTCTACTATCTTATGCTTTCAAACAGGATTTTGTGGAGGCCTGCGTTTTCTGGGTTTAGGCAAAGTAAACGGTCCATATAACATGGCTGATCAAACACGACTTTCAATCAAGCACGAACATATACCATAGTATACCGCAATATAGTACAAGGTAAGAGAATGCTAATGTACTTGAATATGCTGTGTGGCATCACGACAAGCTACAGCGACAATCCTGAGAAAATCCCAACCTGATGGTTCAGAGCGGAAGGCCAGGTAAATAAAACCCCAACAAAAAATCCATAGCGACACGGATAGACGCTGGAGCGCGACTTCATCCGTGGGGGGAATTACGACCTTCTGTAGCTCTGCGCATATCTGACATGCATGTTGGCCATCTCTTGTGACTTTGCCAGGTGTGCCAGAGGTCAGCAAGGCAACTTCCAGTGCAGATGACACAGTGAACTTGCAGTATGTTTCCAAAGTGCGATGGTCCAGGTGGGTCACCGCATGGCTGGGTTCCAAGCCGAAGCGCAGCAACGCGAAAGATGCTACGGCTTTGTTCTGCTTTGTTGCTTGTGGCCCGTTTGGCCGAGGTAGCATCGCCCAACCCTTCGCATCGTGCCGGGTCCTCACTGGAAAGTCCGCAAAAGACTGGAAACGGCTGACAGTTGGCCCCAGCACCAAGGGTTTCAGGCAGGTTCAAGGATTGCAGACAGAGTCCCGACCGGACATAATCCTTTGCAGATGCATCGATTTCTTGGAGCATTCGAAGGTCACTCTCTCGAACTCTGCGCGCGCAGCCCGTGCCGACCACCAAGCGATGACTGTCCTTGCAGCCCTCCGGCCACTGTCCTTCTGGATTGCAGGTTCCAGAAGTGCGCCCCGATCAACAGGCTGCAGTTGGAGTGCTGTCGGTTCGCCGAAGTTGGAACATGATGTCAAGAATTGTCGAGGCGACCAGCCAGGCGCGCTATGTCGTTCGCCCTATGGTGTCCGGCCCTTGGTGTGCGGAGATGTGGCAAACGCTCGTGGATGCACCACGCCATCGCAGGGTGGGCGGCAGAGTGGCTGGCTCGAGCCCCGTCCAAGTTTCCCGGCGTGTTGTGACAGGCGACTGCTTCGCGACATACCCCAACAAACTCCAGCCCGGAACAATCTGCAGTGGTTCACTTTGTGCAGGCCATGGAGCCCAGGCCACGCCGAGCACACCACGTCAGCCCACTTCCCGAGGCACGAGCCTTGAAGGTTCAATTCATGCTGTTCTGCAGATGACTGTAGGCGTCGTGGCACCAACTGCCGGCTCCCCGGATTTCGTGCTGCCGACTTGCAAGGTAGTAAAGCAAGTGCTCCAGGCTCGAATGGCCTATCCCACCGCATGGGCATATGGCCGCGTGCGCTGAACGCCGAAAGATAGACTCGTCCGAAGTCTTTGAATCATCGCACGGCCGCGGAGTTGCCAAGTTGCGTCGTGCAAGGCTACAATTCTATTCAGGCAGCACCCCCCGCCCACAAAAGACAAGCTAAACTTTGCCTCTGCATCCGTTACTAGTGCCAAGAATCCCACCAATCGGTGGATGCTCGCTCGACGAGCTGTTTCTACCCTTGGCGCGAAGCCAAGTCTGGACTGCTTCCTGCGCCGGGCTGCGGCGCATTCAGTAGAGGACCTCCAGCACGCCCGAATTCCACAACTAGTGACTAGTGGGCTGTTGGATCCGGAATGAACGGAATGGGAGGTCCGTTACAGACAGTGTGAAAATGAATCCATTTTCAATACAGCGGCGAAGCAAAGGCCATCCCGTAAGGAAACAATTTGTGATGGATGCTTTCGATAAGATTCCGACTCTCTGAGGCGTTTTGTCCGACACTGCCAGGCCAAACTGTGGCTTGAGTGAATGCCTGTAGCCTGCCGCAACTCTTGGACCAAGCTCCGCGCAGTGCACCCGGGAGGGAAGATGCAATCCAAGGCTAGATGGGAGTTTCCGAAAATTAGGGGTACCTTATAATAGGGATCCTACTATTTAGGGTACTATATTAGGGTCCCTTATTTTCGGAAACCCCCAGATGTCTTGCCACATCCTACTTTCCTAAAGTGATACGCTACTACTGGTTAAGCATCAATCAAACGAGAGAGTGAAGGAAGCCTAAGCTAAAGAAGATATAGGAATAATTTCCCGATTCGAGCTATCCGAGATCCCCCAGCGTGTGTTAAAGCCCGCCACCACCCGCCAATTCAAGGATAATATTTGAGTAAATAGGCAAGAAAAAGAAGATACGGCAGTGAAATATCGAAGGAGACCGAAGAGACATCTAATGTGGGGTTGCTATCGGAGATGCCGCAATGCAGCTGGCCGAACGCAAGGGAGACCCTAGCGGAGCCCTGGCAGATAAAGGAAGAAAGACCTGCGCCGGGAATTCATCCTATGCATAATTCTCTATGGGCGCAGTTCTTCCAATCAAGGAGGGTCCGATGACCATTCAAAGCTTCATATAAGCCTCTGTAGAAGTCAAAAGCCAGATGAGCATGCTTGGCCTCCCCGACTTGCGATTTCTGGTGCTGATCAATTTTGGCAGGCTCTCGCTTGAGGAGTTTCCCCCAAAAATTAAGTTTCAGAGAAGGTGGTGCAATCAACAAGGTATCGGCGGGCCGTATCTGAGTGGAGCTCGATAATCAATGCTGTTGCTTCCAAGGCGAATATTTATTCCTGTGTCGTACATGGTTTGTCGCATGATGACCGCACGGATCGAAAGCTTATCCACAATGCGCGCACCCCTCATCCCCCTTAAAAATCGGAATCCCCAGTCGTATACTGACAATGTTTGAAAGTACCATGTGGACTTGCAACCACGCCCCAGCTCCTAGTGCGTTGACAATCGTGCAGAGAATCTTTTGCTATAGCTTTAACCTCCAGCTGATCCGACACATGGGAGACATCCTGGTTACATTGGCCTTTGCAGGCCCGACCGTGAACCGCTCGCAGATTGGAGCTTTCCTTCTTGTGATCTAAGCTCTATACCCAAGAATGGCTGCTTGCATCTGCTTGCCGCTCCACGAAGCCACGGCAGCCATAGCACCTGGTCGTTGACGGCTACCAAATTCCGTAGTACTCTACTACAGCACCACACTTGTTGGGTCGTAGGATGGCGCAGGACCAGAACCCCCGGTCTGTGCTGTGCGGAAGAAGCCGAGGAACATCTCCTTGGATCCAGACACTCCGCTGGAGAACTACACAGAGATCACGGCCTACACTCGTGCCTCGCTCTCTGGGATCACGCTTTGGGATGTGCAAGTTATTAGTATTGCGGACTATTGAACTATTGATTTGTATCCGTCGTCTTTGACTCGAGTCCTGCTCGAATTTCGAGCTTGTTGGCACCACTTTGGTACGCTTTCCCAACGGTTGACCCGTGAACTTGAGATTTGAACACTGCCGAACTACTCAGACAACGCATTTCCAGCCAGCAAGAGACCTCGTTGCGATGGGGCGCTTCTCAGGACATGTGACGGATGTGCTCATTCTCATGCTCGCAAGATCGACCGCTGCAGGATTGTAGAGCTCAGAGTCAGATGGGCAATACAGCTAGTGTGTTCACTAAGAAAATGGGAGTGAAATTCGCCGCCATCCTAGCAGACTTCTGGTGCCATGGAGCAGGCTTCACCACGAAAGGGCAAGAAACGGAGAGTGTCTGCACTTGAGATGACTGCGGGAATGTCGCTGGATGCAAGCAAACCCAAGCAGACGGTTCACACCTTCTTATGCAGACGTTCCGACAGCGGACATATCAAGAAGGGCGTTGACTACAGTTATGCCAGCCAAGAAAATGACAAGGGGATTGTGTCCATGCTGACCGTTCCACTTTTCAACGATCGGAGCTACACAGGCGACTCATTTCCGACTCAGCAGCAAGCAGAACGTTCGGCAGCGGAATCCTTCCTTGCGGATTTGGATGTCGTTGCAGCTGCGAAGACCCTCCCGCCACCAAGATGGTTGCTCCAGCGTCATGCTCGTGAAACCACCTCTCAGCTGGCGAAGGGAGTTAAGCATCATAGGCGTGAGGGTGGTGAGCCTACCAGGTTCAAAGTCATCTGTGATCAAAAAGCGTCTGCCTTGTACAGGCAGTATCGGTAGCACTCGAGTGCTGCAGCCATACCTCGTAGCCCCAAGAGGCCCAAGAAGAGCTCGACTGCGTACCAACCGCGGAAAAGGGGTTGGGAGAAGTAGTGCGATCAAATCACTGTTGGGCCCCACTTTGTTTTCAGACGCTCCATGTGAGAGACACATGTGCACATGAAATGAGATAGTAGATTTAATTAAATACTATTTTAGATCTGGCAAGATATCCATACTATATTACATTTATTCATATTCATTCATACATTACTCATTCACTTCTTATTTCCACCTTGCACCGACTTAGGAATTTCCATATCTTCGTATTATATAGATATCAAGAATTTGAAATACGAACGTCCTCCTTGGAATTTCTATATCTTTATCTTATATATTAAGACCACTGGGAATTTATAATATATATATCTACCTTGGAATTTCTTTATCTTTATCTTATAAATATTATAAATAGTAGGAATCTATATTAAAAATATCTATATAAGAATTTATTATAGAATTATATTTCTAGTAAATTCTATATTTTTATTTCATAAATATTATATGAATATTAAAGATATTTCTAATATAATTTCTTAATAATCTTAAAATATAATGAAAAAGAAAATCTAGGGTCTTCAAACAAAAATTTTTAATATAATAAATAAGATTTATAATGGAAAGGTAAAGAAATTCTAGAAAATATTTATATTTGAATTTCTAATTGAATATATTATATAAAATAAAATTATAGAAAAGAAAAATATTCGTATTATTAATTCTTAATATATATAATATTTTCAATAAATAGATATAGAAATTCATATGATGAACT
>CAJNDV010029291.1:13954-33354 GCA_905221635.1 Symbiodinium sp. CCMP2456 | reverse complement strand
TTCAGGTATAGTAGGTATAGTAGGTAGCTAGGTATAGTAGCTAGCTAGCTAGCTAGCTAGCTAGCTAGCTAGCTAGCTAGGTAGCTAGGTAGGTAGGTAGGTAGGTAGGTAGGTAGGTAGGTAGGCAGCTAGGTAGGTAGGTCGGGTAGGTAGGTAGGTAGGTAGGTAGGTAGGTAGGTAGGTAGGTAGGTAGGTAGGTCGGGTAGGTAGGTAGGTAGGTAGGTAGGTAGGTAGGTAGGTAGGTAGGTAGGTAGGTAGGTAGGTAGGTAGGTGGACTTCGAACAGTTTCGAATTGGGCTTTTACACAGGTTGCCTCATCAGCGGTACAAGTTACCATAAACGCCCATACACTAGGGAAGTCTAGATAGGCGGGATACCCAGGAATCCCAAGGCTGCATTGGTGAGAAAGGGCGGAACAACAAACACTTCAGGTGCCAGATCTCACTCTTAGTAGCACTATCCCCGTTTAGGTCCTCCATACAAGTCCCGTATAAACTGTATCAGAGTATGTGGAGCAAACCTATTGCAAGTGTCCTCCGCCGTGCGAGGACTACGATGCAGCCGACCACCGCAGTGGCCAAAGAGCACAACCTTTCGGGAGATGCTGCGCCGCAGGTCTTTAAAAGTTATCAGAAGGATCCCGGCACGGGCTCCTACAAGGATCTACAAGGTTAGCCTGGGGCCGGAGGCGAACGAACCGGCCATAATGATTAAAAGTAAGGCCCAGGATACAACTGTTGTCCTATTTTTGAGACGTTCGCGGGAGAATGCCACTAGTTATTCAGACTTCTGGGATCGCTACTAGGCCAGGCCTGCTACTTCTTTTGCTGTTTCTTCGCTTGAGTTCCGGCCACATGCCAACATCCAAGCTGGCTAAAAGGCGGCTCCACGGCATCCCCAAGACCTACAGTAAGCCCGAATCTAGGGCCAGAATAATTAGAATAAGGGTTTGGGGTGATGCAGGCGAAAGCCTGTCAACGAAGAGCGAAACAAAGGACGACATATGCATCTACAAAGATTGTGCATATACACGTGTAAAGAAGACATCTACAACTTGCTGCAGATAGAGTGCAGAAGTCGCAGCATTGCATCGTATTTTCGGGACCAGGAGTCCAAAATCTGTACAGGGAAATCTCTTGGTTTAGGGCATCCGCGTGTAAGAATAAGGGCTTGGGGTATATTGACATACTATAGGCGAAAACAAGAAGCACATATGCTACAACTTTACTAACTTGTTCAGGCCTACAGTATGTGCATGAAACCCCAGACCCGAAACCCTTCCGCTTCTGCTGACTCCATGCAGATAAAGCTGCACTAAAGCTGCATGCGTCGCGAACCTCTTATTTCGAGTTCGTTCGCGTTCGCCTCGGATTGCAGGCATGAAGACACCTTAAGCTTCATCACAAAGATGTGGCTTAGGCTTTGGGGTTCTTGCCTTGCAGGTACGAGGCCCCAGGGCCTAGGAGGATCCTGCAGCTAGGAATCTCCGAAACTCTGGCCGAGAATATCCCCTTCGCCATATACAGCCTCGTGTAGGGTGTAGGGTTCATCCCGAATGAGTGTATGGGTTTTCGAAACATGGTAATTACAGAATATACGGAAGTGTTTCCGAGTCTAGAACACCAGCAAGACAAACTGACATCACTTCCACACGTGAAGCTCTGTTCTCCATGTCGGGTCTGAGACGCTGTCCCGGGCTGCGCAGCAAAACTTCAAGAGCCCAACCCGGTTCGTCGTCCCAAGACTCAAGCCCCAATCGCGGAAAAACAAAAACTACTCCGAACTCTACAACCCCACCCACAACAACCCTCAAAGTCAGGCCAGAACGACACGAAATGTCAACCTTCGCCTCAAATTCAAATGACTGCAAACCCTGAAACTCTGAAACCATCTGAAACCCTAATTTAAACCCTGAACCCTAAACCATAAAACCCTAAAAAACCCTAAAAAACCCTAAACTGAGAACCTAGGCCCTAAACACTAAACCCTGAAACCTACACCTCAGAGTTGAAGCCTCATGCATACCCCGATCTCCGAACTGTCTGGCGAGGCGCGGTGTGGGGGCGGCCGTGGGGAAGGCACATGGTAGCCTGCTCGAAAAGTCATCGGACTTAGTAACATAGGGGCCTTGATACTTAGAATAGGGTTTTGGGGCCCGTTGTACTATATCTATAATAAGGAGCCCCCCCCCAAAAAAAAAAATATAGCATTGGCAACAGTTCAAGAACCTACATTAGGTGGGTTCTAAGTCAAACGTAGGATAACCCTATGCCCGAGGCTTGGCACTGCTACCTATGGGATACGTGTAACATGTTGTAAGTTATAACCTGCTTGCTAGAAGTTGGCCACATCCGAAACTCGGCAAGATCAACCCAACGGATCACCAGAAAGAGCAGCAAGTGGAGCCTCATCGAAGCCACCATAAGACGAATCAGCAACGGTGTGGGGAGGGGAGCTGCGGTGCAAGAGTATTCAGGAGTTCTGGTTACGGGCTTGGGGTTTAGGGTTGAGGCGATTCAACAGTTGCATGCAGATTTGCATGGCGGCAATAAACTGGAGGAGCGATGCTAGTTTGATTTGGGACAGGAAAGTATGGCAAGCGGAGCGATGTAAACAACGCGGTTTTGCGTGGGGTCTGTTGTGGAGTCGTTTAAGCACGCTGAGCTTTCAGTTTCTGGCAGCTAGACGTAAACCCTACAGGCAAACATAGACCCTAAAACCATGTTGCAATCCCGAAAACCCGAAACCCTGTGTCGAGCCTTTGCAGGCATCGCAGCACGTGACAGAGATGTTCGGCCCATGGTATGGCTGGGAGCACATCCTGAGCCGCAGCCAAAAGCCCTACATCCTACACGCTTCAGGCTTCAGGGCTTAGCTAGAATCTGTAGGCTGCAGGTTTCTTTGATGAAAAAGTCGCATCTATTTTTTCGGCTGTCCACTCCGGCCTCTTATCTTGTGCCTCCACGGCCTCCACGTCCAACGGTCGCGTGCCAAGCCAAGCATGCAAGTTGAGGGAAACTGAGTCTACATGAAATGGGGGTTCTGCTTGGCCTATCCTTCTTCGCAGAAGCCTGGGACAGGATCCGTTTTTGGAGCAGGGACTGCAAGAGCACCAAGCCCTGAATCCCTTCAGCCAAGCTCCAACCGCCAGCGCCTATGGGATCCTATATAGTAGAAGCCTAAAAGTTGGAAACCCAATAGCCTCAATCCTTAAGAGTAATGTTTAAGGCATCCCAGCACTATTTGTCCTTCATCCGTTTCCAACTTTTTGGAGTTTACTATAAGCCCCTAAACCCCAAGCCCCAGGACCCTCTTGATGTAGAACAAAGAGAAAAGGCTGTTGGGTGTGGCTGGGTGTGTGTGTTTTGCAGTCAAGGCGGACGTTGCTTGGAGGCTCATGGATAGTTATAAGCAGGGTTATAAGTAGGGTCACTGTAGTTATAACCTATACTACGGGACTTATAACTCTAATAAAAACTACCCATGAAACCTCCAAGTGCTAAAATACATGCAAGAAACAATGACAACTTCGCTCGTCTGTGTAGTGAGCCTTCACAGTCTTGTACTCTCAAAACCGCGCTGACCTCAATAGCATGTACTGTAGGGTTTAGGGTTTAGGGTTTAGGGTTTAGGGTTTAGGGAATAGCACCTCCCGGACCTCGAGGTACAAACAACCCTGTAGCCTCGATGCTCGCCCGTTAAGGTTTTGGGGCCTCATTTTCCTTCTGAAGGGACTCTGCAAAATTGGGCTGGCCTTTACCTGCAGCCCAGCAATCCCACCTCCTTGACGAATGCAGTGAAGAAGCCATAACAAGGAACAGGTTTTTTGGACTGCAAGTATGCTCTAGGTTGTCCGAGACTGAAGAGTGCGGGGCAGAAGGTTCAAGTTAACCAACACAGCTTCCCAGCCTGAATTTTACTGGGGCCGGAATGCTTGGATTAGCTGTGTCTCCGGGTTGTGAAGGAGGGGGTACAGGGAGTGTAATGGAACATCGCGAACTATTTAGTTATAAGGAACGTATATTGCGCAAAACAGGATTGCAAAAGTCCGATCACCAAGATTTCGTCCAAGTGTCCGCTGCGGATATTTCCGCACGGTTTTGCAGAAGATTGGGTTCAGGTCCAAGCAGACCTCCTTAGCTGCACCACCCTTTCGAACTCGGGTGTCCGGGTTCAAAGTCGGTTTCTAAACCCTAAAAATCAAAAAAACAAGTGTTGGGGCCTGGCTTTAGGGGCCAGACAATCGGCACCACTGCCATGAAGCAGCAGAGTTTAGGGCTTAGGGTTTAGGGTTTAGGGTTACCCTAAATCCTAAACCCTAGATCCCTGGCCGAGGCTCCAGACAGCTTTCCCTCACGCGACAAATGTCCATCGGGATGGGATTTGGATAAGGGGCGAAAACTCTTTTTCTACGGAAGCCAGAAAGAGAAACACACGAATTTCAGAAAAAGACCCCTATGAAACTCGTGCACAAAGAAGGCTCATATCAGCATCTTGCAGCAGGTTTAAAGTTTAGTCTAGCCTAGCATGAACCAACCCGATTTTCGCAAGAATCGCAGAGTACTCCACCTCTGGGCACATCTACATCGCGAAGAATGTGCCGCAAAAAAACTCGCTATACCGGCATGAGAAATTGCGACACACGGTCTGAGCATAAAGAACGGGCCGGCTCTGCAGAATAGGATTCAAAATGTTTACTGTTAGGGTTTAGGGTTTAGGGTACTTTTAGGATCCAAACTGTAAGGCTGACTGCTTGCAAAATGCTGACTTGTTTTGCGCTGGTCCGGGACAAGTGCCGTCAATCGAATCGTCGGATGAGGGGCACAGCTGCACCAGACCGCAAACGCCGAAGGGAGATGGGTCCTGGATAAATGGAAGCATGTCCCCCCCCAGAACGTACAAAGTCAAAGCTGGATTTGCTCACGTTCATGTGCAGGCGACATGCAAAGATATGGGAATACGTTCTGTTTCTTGAACACATGTGTAGCCTGGATACTGGGTAGTTTTCTAAATCAGGGTCCCTTCTGGGGTCCTTTTTATAAGGGTGCCGTACTATATTGGGGACCCAAAAAGGGACCCTAGTTTAGAGAACTACCCTACTGCAGATAGCACAATGGGAGGCAAGAGTCGCCGCAGTTGTAGCCGAAACTGTCAGCAGTATGCAGTGAAGTCCCTGCAGCTTGCTGGACCAACGTCTCATCGGTCGCACACTGGACGTTGTACGTCATGTTGGGATAAGATCCAACCACCACCTTAGTCATCCATCACGAGATACAGCTCCAAGCCGTAAACACATATGATGGTACCACTACTGCCGTCTGAGGGGCATGGAACGGGAGGTGGAGAAGGAGGGGTGTGGAGGGTGAGGGAGGGGTGGAGGATCCAACCTGCTCCGAAGCAAGGGCTTAGCTGGCGCTGAGGACGAATCGAGTGGTGGAGGGGTGGGGTTGGAGGCGTGCAAGGGGTGGAGGGGACTACTAAGCCTTTGTTACTACGAGTACCGCCGTATCTTTGGGTGTCTGGCCATCAGCAGCAGAAGCAGCTAGCCGTGGTCACCCCACAGTGAGCGAGCACAGCCCACAGCCTACGGGCCTACACTACACTGTTAGAGGATGAGTAGGTTCCCGAAGGGATCATAAGAACGATCAACGACAGACGCGCACAAGTAAACATGCACAGGCAACACCCAATTACTACGATAACTGCTATTGCTTTGGCAATATCTGAAAGTGCAAGCATCTGAACGAATATAATTTCAACTAAGCCAAACTCTATGTGACTAAGTTACTGGTACGGCTGATACTAAACCACCAGGCGACAACGACTACTTCTTCTTCTTGAAATACTTGACTTTGACTGTTTTGCACTTGGCATATGCAGTGGCAGCTGCGGCCGCAGCTGCTGCTGCGGCAATTCTGGAGGCATATATATATATATACACATACACACACACACACACATATATATATATATATATAGTGTAGATTTCCGAAGTATTTACTGGCAAAGTTGCAATTTTACGACTACCCAGCGCTCAAACGGCAATTCAAAGAGTGTCTCTCATTGCAGTTTTACGACTACCCAGCGCTCAAACGGCAATTCAAAGAGTGTCTCTCAATGCATGAGAGAAGCAATGCGTGTGCATGGTCGTCTTACTCCTCCTATCAACATGTCGCCAAGCTGCCCACTTCGGGCAGGCAGGAACAGATCCAGCTGTCGTCAGGATGACCGGGTCTCCAATCTGAAATGGCTCTTTTGCCATGTGCTCTTGGCATCGCTTGTAGGAAAAGCAATACCTCAGCTCTGGCAATCGCAAGCAAATGTTTTTGCCTTTGGGGTTTGGGTGTCTTTTTGCTCTCATTTGGTCATCTCCCATTTGACAAGTAGTTACTTCACATTCCCGCTGTGTTGCCGGATTAGCAACTTATCCACAAACAAGTTGGCGTCCGTGATACGGTACAACATGCCATGTTGTTGCGAGGGGCAACGAATCCGCTCTCCAGCATTAGTATGTGTTAGTCAGTTGTATTTCCTATATCGACGCTCGATCGAGACAGGGTGTGGGGTCAGAACCTCGGGCCCCAAACACCCTGCGTCGACTGAATGTCCGGCCTAAGCATGTGTGCACGCACGCAGTCATGAAAGGAGGTGTGCGGGAAGCTACGGCTTGGAAGCCGCACTGACAAATCAACAATACAGCAAAGCAACAACCACCCAGCAAATGACATCGAAGGCCAGCAATGTTTCATAGTAACGACAGCGCTGGGAACAACAAACATTCAATGACAGCTGCAACAACTGCTCACCATCACCACCAGCAGCAGCACCACCATGAACATTACTATGATCACCATCATCATAACCATCGCCATCGTCGTCATCAACAAGAGCTGCAACATCAGCTGAGCTGTAATCACACTCACCGTCCCCGCCGCCATCATCACAGCACCACCCATACTTCCAGCTTCATTACCCTTGTCTGCATGAGCAACAACAACCCCCACAGCTGCATCATCATCATCATCATCATCATCATCATCACCACAGTCATCATTATCTTCGTCGCAATCACCACAGTCATCATCATGTTCGCTGCAATCAACATCACCATTGTCGTTATCATCTTCATCATCACCAGCACCATTCACCACCGTCCTCATCATCACCATCATCACAGTAATGATCCTGATCGTCATCACCATCAACATCATCATTATCATCACCGTCACCAGCATGACCATCATGACCATCATCATCATCGTTTCCTTTATCACAGTGCTCATCTTCACCTTATTGCATGATCGTCATCATCCCTGCCCCTGTCCCCCCCATCCCCCACCTTGAAACCTGTCGAAGCCTGAAAAAGTGTGGAACAAGTCCGAAAGCCCCGACTACCAACTGGCAAAGCCTGAAGAGTCCGACAAAAAAAGACTTTCCGAAAGACCCTGCAGATCCCTGAAACTCCGAAGACCTTCAAACCCCCTCTCCGCGCAAATACCGAGTAGAAAAGGCCAGAAGTGAAGGAAAACACAGGGGCACATGCGCGCCACCACTCCAACTACTTGCCTGAGCCATCTGCCTTGCTTGCCCTGCTTCTTGCTTGAACCTATACTCCATCCCTGCTTTTTGCTCTGATCCGAAATCCCCATAATCCGAAACCCCTCTATAATGTAGCGGGTGCATGTGCCTTAAAACTCCCTACTTTTGAAACCGGACTTGATGACTTAAAACTCCCTTTTTTGAACCCAGGCTCTTTGCTATCAGACTCCCTAAACCCTAAACGCAAACACGAGTCCCAAGGCGCTTGTCGGAGCTGCACTCGCTGTGGCTTCGACACTGCTGGGTGCTGCCGGCGGGCCGAGATAGGACCTGCTCATTTGGCAAAACCCTAGGGCCCTTGGGTCTTGTTTTGGGATATATCTACATAAATATGTGTGCCTTTGGATATATATATATATACACACACACACACATCCTGCAGGCCCTTATGTCCTCAAGCTCTAAACCGTCAATCTTAAAACCCCCCCAGGCATCCTAAACCGTTACACGACATGTTTCCCACAACTTCTGTTGATATACCTTGAACCCAGTCTTACAATAACGAATCTGTGTTCTTACGACACAGAACTGTCCTCATGGCAAAGTAATACGAGAAGGTTTGGGGTTACGGGTTCAGCTTTTCGGTGAGTATCAACATGAAACTCGGGAGCGGTGTTCCTCGCGATCGCAAAGCGGCAGGGTGTATTGACTGAAGGCCGTGAAAAGTCGAATGTGCATTTTCTGAGGTTTTTTGAGCGGTTGCAGTTCTGAGTGGCCGTTAGGCACTGCTCAGAAGCATTGGTTTTACCAATGCTCTGAAGTCTGAGAGAGGCGTAGAAAACGGCGGCAAGCATTGCATTTGCAGAATGCACCCGCAAGGCAACAAAAGCTTGGTTTGGTGCTGTGGTACCGCTGCTGCTAACCCAAGTATTACCCGTAGCAGTGGCAGTACATGGTAGTAATTAGCAGTCGCCGTCGTCGTTGCAATAGCAGCAGTAGCAGCAGCAGCAGCAGTAGTAGCAGTAGCAGCAGCAGCGATAGCAGCAGCAGTGGCAGTAGCAGTAGGGGTAGCGGTAGCGGTCGCGGCACCGTTAGCGGTAGCGGTAAGAAATAACTGCCACTAGTGCCGCTAGCATTGGTCCTATAGGGGTAGGTACTAGCAAGAGAAACACTACTATGTACTGCTGGTAGTAAACGTAGAGCCATATAAGGACTGCTACTTCATCTTGTTACAGAAATTATAGTACTGGTGTTGCTTTTGGGGGGTTCCATGCCGTGCGGCATGGACTAGGTCTGGGGGTGCATGATACGTCCACGAAGCACTCCCACTCACCTTGCCCCGTGAGACTTGAAACATGTGACTCAAGCCCCCAGAAAGCCCAATACCCCTTAATTAAGGAATACGGCTTAAATTATAAGGAGCTTCATATTATGATTCAGGTCATCTTCCTTAATTAGGGGGTTATTGGGCTCTCTGGGCCTTAAGCCCGACAACTTTACAATCCAAGGCGCCAGCAGCGCCATCCTCCAGGGCAACGGCCCCATGCTCCGCTCGGCGGCACGGCCGCGCGCACGTGCGCGTCGGAAAAAACGGTGGCTCTTGAGCTCAGCTCTGAAGTTTGGGGTCTTCGGTGTCAGGCTTTAGAGTTTAGGGCTTTGGGTAGAGTTTAGAGTTTGGTGTGCTGTAGGGCTGTGGGCTTAGAGCTTCGCGTGTGAGGGTTTCCGGCTTGGAGTCAAGGGTGTTCTGGTCTTAGAGTCTAGGTCTCGGGCTTTTTGTTGCCTCCTGCAGTGCCGTATCATGGGGTCCAGGGCTCTTTGAGTTCTGGGCTTCACATTTTGACAAAGAGGGTTCAGCGGCAAGTTTTCATTGCAGGGATATGAGGGCTGTGGGGCGTGTCTTTGTCTGAACCAAGGGTGCCGCATTGAAGCACCAAAGCATCGGCTGATCATCAAGTTCAACAGGCTACAGTAATGCTCACACTTCAACAAATGATGACCTGGAGTTTGATACATGCGGAGGTGTGCATCATGCATGCATGCATGCATGAAATCGTACATATCCGCGTGCACATTACCTTTCCCACCCTCATGCGTACAGGTTTATGTGTATGTATATATGCATGTATGTACGTACGTATGTAAGGATGTATGATGTACGTACGTACGTACGTATGTATGTATGTATGTATGAACGAATGTAGGTATGTACCGTGTGTGTACATATACATCCATATGTGAGAAAACATAAGCAGAGAGAGATACACACATACACAAGTTATCTACGTAAGCATTACGGAGTCGATGTTTTTGGGTTAATTCGCCGGACTCGCGAACCCAGCATCGAATGTGTATAGAATCATCGGCGTTTGGGGGATGTGATTCTAAGTACCCTGCAATTTCAACCCGCAGGCTGTGCAGCAATAGAATCTCTCAGCCGTGAAATCTAGAAGCCCAGCCCCTGGCCCAACTTGCGGAAGCTTGATGGGGCCCTCTTCCACTCCAAATTGTTTTATCAGCTGAAGCTTAACGTTTTAAACTCCAAGTGCCACTGCATCCACTGCGGGCTTTCGCGACTTGGAGGGGTGACCCTCGAACAATATTTAAATATTACTTCCGGAGAACACGGCAAGGAAGATAAACATGAAGGTGAGGATAACAAGAAGAAGACTCAGAGGGCCTCTGCGTTAACGGCAGCATAACCAATCAACTTCCACGAAGTCCAATCTAGCCAACGCTCCGTTGACGCAGGGGGCCTTGAAGTCAGTACAAACGTCTATGCAATCCTGAAGGTATAGCGACTTACAGCATAGGAGAACCTTCACCAAGGCAGACACAATCTCGTTTCTTCGTCGGCTGTCCGCATCTCTCACATGCGATGTAAACGTGGCCAGATCAAGACCGGTAGAGTCTGTGGCACTGCTTGGATATATGCATCAAGCGGGTCCCGACGCCAGGCTGCATAGTATCAAGCCCTTATGATTAATTGTAATGATAGTTAAGTTATAACTATGTCAATAATAATGATTATAACAATAAAGATAATCAGGATAACAATGATCATGACAGCAATGACAGTACTGAAGATGATCATCAACATCATCCGCATATCAACAGTCAGGGATGCCAAACAATATGTGAAGTAGGGAGTCCTATAGGATGATACTACTTATTAGTCAGGCCCCTACATTCTTTATATTGAGTCTTTAGTCAAGGGTGTCTAAGAGACACCCCTTTCTTTGTGCGCCGGTCTCAGCCTCAAACGGCACGATCCGCGGATCGCCGGTTGTACTCACACCTGACACTTCGGCTGCTGGTTCAGAGACTCTGCGTCAAATCCGCTCCCCATTGTGCAGTTGTGATCAAGGGTTATCCAGGCAAGATTGCCACTTGCAACGTTCCCTCTATTCTGCCGGTGGATGTTGCCGAAAGCAAAACAAACACGCCCGCATTCTGCCGAATACATCTTAGACTCTACGGCGGCTGCCTTCGGTCAGGCACACTGCCACCAAATTACTAGCATTCCTGCGACTCTTAGAATAGAGAAAATGTGCCTCGTCCACTTTCTTGGATACTACTCCTACCCTCGTTGCGATTCCCGATAGGTCAACCACGATCAGACCAAAAACACTTACTGAGAACCTCACTGGATCCAGATGTTTAGCGAACCCAAGAAAAATTAGCAACGAAGGCCTGTCTGTCTTGCGCAGGTCGGCGGCGGCTTCAACCTCAAATGGAAGTAAAGCTGGTGTGTACCGGTCTAAGCTAAGGGCCATGTCTAGCACAACAGTCTTTCACGGCATGGTGCTATGAGTGGATTTGGTCCGTTGGGACCAAGAAGCCGTTTGACATCTTCCACCACCCCGGCAAGGGAGTGCGCAATCTGCTTCACCTGCAGTTGAATGGACTTCAAGATGCGAGCACTCGTTGCACGTCGCGTGTTGACGGCTTAGAAGCTCCGACTTCGATTTTCCGATATTCGCCATCAGGTTTCACCCGCAGCCCTACACCCATGGCCGAAGCCCGAGAAAAAAGATTGTTGCATTCGATTGAACACTGTTCACAGCGTCAAATCCGATAAGCTTTCATTCGTGCCAGGACCTGACGCTCCGATCTAACGATGCCGGATAGGCATGTAGCCTTCGAGCATGAGCTACTGGCTTAGTATAGCTCAGTAACACAGTACTCTAGATTGAAGGATCTACTACGTTTTGCGAAACTCGCCCATGAAATCAAGCCATGTCGCAGCTATGTATGTTGTATGTATGTATGTATGTACGTACGTATGTATGTATGTATGTACGTACGTATGTATGTGTGTCTGTATGCATGCATGCATGCATGTATACATATGTATGCATTATGTATATGTATACTCCATAGCCTTCCCAACCCGAGAGCTAACTTTGAAAAAGCGCCCAGGCCCGACCGGTAGCGCACGCATTCTTGCAAGCTTATGCAACTAGTACATCCCCATATAGTTTCGGCCATGGATCAGTCAATGGTTCTCAATTTGATGCAGCTGGGTGCACCAAAGGTGCCTTGTCGTTGACATAGCTACAGACCATGTTGTTGTGACAATAAATTTGGCTAAGCCTAAATCCTGTCCCATTGCACTGGCAAGGTTCTGATTGGGACCGTCCGGAGCCTGGTCGCAGCACACCTTGTGCACGCTTAATATGTAGGGGCCAGCAGCAAACCCTAAACCCAACCCTAAACCCTAAACCCTATAGTAGCTTAAACCTATGTAAACATAAACCACAGTGAGGTCCTTTTGCTTCGGTGGGTCAAGACCTTGACCTTCAAACCACGTTTCCAACTGTTCGACCTGTTCTGTGGGGAGGGCAATGTGGGCAAGACCTGGTGGCCTGATGCATATATGGTCGTGCATATTCCATATGGCATCTAGCTGTCTGAACTTTTGACAGGAGTGCTGAAGGGTATTCTGTGGCCCAATACGATGTGAAGCGGGGTCCGGAAATGGACTTCATGACGAATGCTGGTTTCAGGCTCTTTGTCGAAACTACGTGTGCGTGTGTGTGTGCCAGCATGTATGTACCATGAAGTTCATGTCTCCAAGCCAGCTAGCTCGTCCACTGAATCCCGGTGTGAGTCCATGCCGATTGTTAATTGCATTGACTATCTCGAGCCGAATCTGTATCCGAGTTTGGCTTTATGGACCATTTTGAATGAAACCCCGGACGCCTTGAACATGATTGGACCCGATTGTGCCTCTTGGGGACTGGTGGCCCGCTCCGTGTCTGGTCGCTCTTACATAAACGCGAGTGGATTCGCGAATCGAAGCTGGGTTGTTCACAACAATGAACTTATAGCCAGGATGCTAGGTTGCAGTCATATGTTTGTGCTGTTTCGAAGGATGCCTGCTTTTAGCAAATATGTCTTTGTGTTGCTGCGGCCGTGAAATTGCTCAGGCTGGTTTTGCTCATATTGGTCATGCTGGCCAAGCAGACGACCTTCGTGGTGGAGCAGCCCCGTGGATCACTACTGTTCCGCCACAGTAGATGGGAGTGGCTTGTGAATCGGGTCGCTGTGGCTTCTGGGTCGCACTACTTTTAAGTTACACACAATTGTAAGCAGTTAACATCCGGGTATTGTGGACAGCGGTCGGTCCGAACAGCCTAGGTATTCAGCTGCAGCTTCTGGATGATGTTGCATGGTGCACCATCTCCCAAACCGACTACACTGTGGAGCCCCATGAGTACGATTGGTAAATTAGACCGTGGCAGGCTGACCAAAGCAGTCCGCACTCGCAACACTACAACACGAACGGTACGTGCCTTTGCAAAAATAACACTATATAAGCAGTATTGTTGGCCTTGCACTCACCCAGCCCAGGTAGGCATGTGGACAAATCCGGGAAACATCGCTTCACGGGGGACAGTAAGAAACTGAAGCAGTCCGGGCGGCTTGGCGCCAATAATATCCTGCAAAGCACGTACATGGTTCTGGGGCTCCTATATAACCACCTGCTCAAAGGATCTACACCGCTCAGTTTGCCAAGAACCTGCTGCTGGCTTACGAGGAATGGTGTGGGAAGCCTTCTTCAGAACGTGGGGATCTCCGAACTCGAAGATCTGTAGATGAGCAACGCACAGATCGGGAGTTGTTTGGGGCCATGGATACTGGAGACATGTGGTTGGATTCAAGAATCCATGAAGTCTTCTTCTATCTCTATGGGTGCAAGCATTGTGAGACTCTCGCCATGAATGTGAGGGATGATCGACAGCCTAGCCCCGGAAGCCCATGGCCCTGCTCAGTTGATCCCTGAAGCCTGAAGCCCTAAATCCTCTAGGTATGTTAGTCCTCGAACAAAGCGGGTCGCCGAGGATTCCCGACAGCTGGCTGGAAGCGATGGCAGCATTTCATGCCGATCTTCGAAGCAATGTGTCCTTGGTTGCATCAACCAGCCCCAAACCCAACTTGGCGATTATAACATCTATAGTACCCATCAGCCCTAAGCCCCCTAGCCCCTAACCTTCTATGAATTAAGCTAGCTATACCAAAACCCGTGAGCAGAAACCCTGGCCCTAGCCCTCAATCCGAACCTCCGGTTGAAGATGATCCTTCTAGTGTACATATATATATATGTATATATATATATAATATATATACATATATATATATATGTATTATACAGTTCCCCTAAGAACCCTAGGCCCTAAACCCTAAACCCCTAAACCCTAAATTAAAACGGCAAGCTAGCCGAGGCATTGCATGATACTGGATCTACAGGTTCAGCCAAGGTGGTCGTGCCTTCTGCAACAAAGACGTGAAATCCCTGAAACTCCCGTAAACCCCAAGCACCAGCTAATCGCCCTCGTAGGGCCTCAGGACTGAAGCCATTCGTGGTCTAGATCGATTGCAATGGGGGTTCGGGGGTTGTGCTATTCTATATATATATATATATATATATATATATTTCCTATAAGTTAATATATATGTACGGTGGGTAAGTAGACTTTATAATTTTATTACATATCCTACCGGTGCAAGATCCCTGTTTCGGTAGAGCTCCAGCTTGTTCGGATTTGGGGCTTCGTACAGGGGTCTTTCAAGACACGTACATAGTGAGTGGCAGGAATTCAATGCAAAAGTCGGGGGGTGGGGTTGGGTCTATATAGTTCAGGTCGGTTTTCAGGTCCAATTAAATGAAACTATAGATCCCATGTAGCTTGCCTACAATTCTGTGAACCACGACCCCGCCAAGGCCCCCCTTCAAAACCCCCGGGCTAGACACTAGACTGGGACAGGGTTGGGTCTACAGACAGCTAGAAGGGAAACCCGGGGTCGCCGAGGCCCTCGGATCTGCTGAGCTCCGCCAGGAGCTGACAGCGCTGTCCTCTTGCCAAGAGGCGAAAGGAGAGGCTTGAGCAGTTTTAAGTTAATTTGAGCTGTTTTGGGTTTAGGGGGAAGTTCGGGCAGAAACCCAACCCGCAAACCGGGCGCATATTCGCGCTAACCGGGCGCATTTTCCCGCAAACGGGCGCAATCTCAATTTCTGCCCGAGGGCTTCGTTAACTTTCCAAATATTATGAGCGCTTTTGCCTGAACCCACCCTCGAGGCACCCAAGCATAGCCCAATTCGTAATCGATGGACATGCAAGCACCGACAGTTCTGAGAAAAGAGTCAATTGCATATGATGACCAACGAGCATCTGCAGCCTACTTGAGTTTGGCTTTTTGTTGGCTTGTGCTAGATTGCTCAAGCTTTTGCTGTAAGCTGGCAGCTCATGGCCTCTAGGCTTTGGTCCTGTGAAACATTAGTGGCAGGGATCCCAATGGTAGCACCAATGGACGTTTCTAGCGCAGCCCCTGCAAGTGATCTCCAGGCCAAGATCAATGCCACTTGTCACATTAAGTAACAATCTACATGATATGTATGCTGGCCAACCTTATTAAGCCGACTCTCAAGTGAACCCA
The DNA here is from genome assembly GCA_905221635.1 of Symbiodinium sp. CCMP2456. Taxonomy (NCBI): domain Eukaryota; class Dinophyceae; order Suessiales; family Symbiodiniaceae; genus Symbiodinium; species Symbiodinium sp. CCMP2456. Next base: position 17,877 of record CAJNDV010029291.1, on the reverse strand, counting down.
TCAAGGCTGCCAGGGCACGCATCACCCAGCTTCAGGGTGCTTTGCAGAAGCACCCCAGCAGCGCCTCTTTGGATGGATCCGTTCCAGGTGGGCTTTCAGTCTTGTGTGGGTTTCAGCTTTTGGCTGGCTTTGGACCACCCCCACTGTAGCCAGCTAGACGCCCCACCCAAAGCCCCTAGTGTGGAGCTTTTAGCTAGCTTAAAGGGTCCGGCTTCGGTTTTGGGTCCAAGTTGGCTTTGGGTTTGGGCTTTGGGGTACGGTTTGGCTCCCGAATATTAATGCGTAGTAATTTAGAACATGAACCCTTGACGGATAGGCCATGATCTTCGATCTATATTGATTTAGCTAGATATAGGAACTAAGTTTAAACCACAGTCCCCTAAACCCTAAACCCTGAAACTAGCTATTTTTCCATGCCTATGCACCGGTTTCTTATCTTAAGGTACTGTGAGGTTTGGTCATGTGGCCTCTTTGAGATCTTTGCACTGCATTGTAGGTTTCCGTGGGTACCGAGAACTATACACATAGTAGTTGATATGTATACGTGTGAACAATATATGGGGGTATCCGAAAAGGGACCCTAAGATAGCACCCTAAATAGTATAGGATCCCTATATTATAAGGACCCCAAAATAATTAAGGTACCCCTAATTTTCGGCCACTCCCATATATGATAGGTAGATATACACACGTACATACCGATCAGATAGATGGGTAGGTAGATAGGTAGCTAGCACGACATTACTAGACACAAACGGAAAACATATAGGTTGTATTTAGTTATCATGAGATCGAAACAAACAACGAGAGAGAGAGAGAGAGAGATATATATATATATAGATGTATATATACATGTGAACACAAGGGTGAAAGTATATGTATGCCCGTATGTATCTTTAAATTCCACACCTTTACGACTCTCGTTGTGCCTGTCCCGATCTCTACTTCGGGGGCACTATGTAGTACACCTATGCAGTCTTTATACAATATGTATATATATATATATATAATATAGATCTTCGAAGAGTGTATTATATGTGTTTATGTATATCAGTGTATAAACTTAATTAATATATGCTTCTTAAGACTAATATACTTCTGGATCAACAGGAGCGCCCTTCATCGCGAAGCCAGTGAGCACTCCGATGATTGCTGGCAAGCACCCTGCCGAGCTGACAACTTTTCGTGTCAGCAGCCAGGATGCTCAGGTGGAGCTGTCTGAGGCTGCAACCCTGAAGTTAGGAGAGACCTTTGAGAGCCTGGACAAAGCGGCCAAACCGACCCCTCGCCGCCGTCACGTCAAGCCAACCCAATCCCCGAAGTGCGCTCCGCCTGTAGCAGGGCCGACACCAGGCGAAGCTGTGCCTGTCGAGGATAAGGGTTGGAAAGACTTGGCCAGAACCCCTGTGAGCAAGCGAAGCCGAAGCAAAGAGAAGTTGCCGAGCCCCGCCGAGTCTGCTGCGGCTTGCCCGCAATATGTACTGATCTACGTACGTTGTAGTCTCGATCGCACTAGAAGGCCCAGAGATCACCACACTTATAAATTATATGTATCCGAGGCCCATTCGAAGTCCTCCTGCGATGGAAGTGACGGGTCTGACTGCAAGAAGAAGCGGTCCCAGTCCCCAACGTACTGGAAGATTCTTAGCTTGCATAAAAACATGTACATGCATAGTTTAGCTGCCTTGCATGATGATCAGCAAACATCCAGGCTCCGACGCTATTTCACCCCGAAGGGCTGCGGCACCCTCAAGTGTTCGAAGGAGGCCCTTGAGCTCTACCGAACGGAGTCCGGCCGCTCCTGTGCTACATTATAAATTTAAACAATCGATGAGACGAGACACAATGGCAAATAAGGTCAGAAGCTAACGGAGCTGTTCAAAGCCCACGGCTCGTTCAGTGCTATGGAGGTTCAGGTGAAGAAGTGGAGCAAGTCCGTGCTGGGGAAGACACGGGCGGGAGGCTATTACACACGCTCGTATCTTGCTACCCAAGCGGGCTGGACCAAGAGACTTATATGCATTCTAGATGTATATAATATGTACGCATTCTATGGTACATATGTCACACGAGGAAGATGGTGGACAACGCCTTCAAGTGGGCCGCATCCCACGGCCTCATCCGTGTCAATCCTGTCCACGGAGAGGAGGAAGCACGCCTCGTTTTGAACGAGACGTTCCAGCTTTGCGACGAGACAGGCCAGTCGATGGATCTCACCGGCAACATGGAAATGGAGGACTAGCTTTCATACTGATCTCACATGACATTGCCTGAGTTGCCTGTGCCTATCACCCAACCTGTGCATGTGTGTCATACTATAGGATGACACGGGCTTTCTGATGACTGCTGACACCCCCGGCTTCGACAGTGCCCCCGAAGCTTTGCTCTCAAATGTGGGAGCCGGAGCCGCCTCGAGTTCGGGCGCCACTGCAGCAGTTGTCACCAGCCAGGCCGCCTCCTTCAAGTGCCTTGGATCTGGGAAGTTTGCAGGTGTCGGGAAATTCGAGTGATGTCCTTAATAGATCGACAGCATTCCGAGGATCGTCTTCCCGACAGTCTCTCAGAACGAGTCGCCTGTATCCATATTGGGCAACTTTGTGGAGGTGCTGGGGAGGAAGGTTGACAGCTGCGAAGACCAGCTGGAGATTGCATGGGGTAATACGACTTTTTATAGGTATACAGTAGGTACCTACCGATTATATCCTGCATTTAGATCTTTAGAACAGAATGCAGCATTCACCGTACCGATTGCAGGAGATGTTGGACTCCAAGAATCCTCGATCGAAGGCGTTTCTCGATGGCATATATTTCTCTGTGTACGAGCTTATAAAGATCCTTCTAAATGTACCTTTATGCTTCGGTGTTTGAAGGGCCGGAGATCGAGGTGTAGGCTCGAAGTGATGTACTGACTAAAGCTAACGTGTAACCCCTACACCCCTCCGCCTAGCCCCACTCCCTTTCCTAGGCTTCGTGAGCAAATGGAGCTGATCTTGCAGAGCTTGAAGAAGCACTACTCCCAGCTTGCCCAGAAGCAGGCAGACATCATCACGTCCGTCCCGGACCAGCCCCTACCCCGGCAATAGATAGTCTGTCTGCTCTGCCCGGGAACATCTACACTATAGCTGTATCGTCTAGCTCTGATAACCCAGGTCATTCAACGACGAGCTGCTCAAGCTCTATGCTGACATCACGAAGCAAGATGTGTTGCTTGGGAATTACGTGACACGCGCCAGGACCCTCGCCTGAATTTCCAATGCCCCCAAATCATAAACCGTAACCCTAAGCCTTAGCCCCAAGCCTTAACCTTCATCGAGAACAAAGCCCCAAAAAGCGTGAGCCTAATACAACCTTAAGTCTTGAAACATGTCTGCAGAAGATATCGAACATACTCGATCTAGTGGACGTCGGTTCTTCATGAGTACAGCACTTTCCAAATTAGTGCGATGTTATGTAGCTGTATATCCACACCACCCCCGAAAGCATCCCCGTCACAATCGATAGTGCCAAACTCAGAACTGGCCATATTTATTTCTTGGCAAGCCAAGGTCCTTCCAGAGCCACCACGGGGGTCGTAGCTATCAGCAGCAGTATAATTTTAAGATATGGCACTAGTCGTGGTCATCATCGTCCCTGTCGTCGTCGCCGTCCCAGGGAAGCCGACTTCCCCCAACATTATAACTACATATAGCTATAAACAACATTATACTGCCACACTATTATATTGATGCTGGTACTACTGCTGCTGCTACTACTACGACGACGAGACCAGTGCTACTTCTGCTACGAAGATTACGACCGAGTATTGCGGAACCTAAACCCTAAACCCTAAACCCTAAACCCCTAAACCCCTAAACCCTAAACCCTAAACCCTAAACCCTAAACCCTAAACCAATATCATTCCTTAGGGTTGCTTTTTAAAAAGC
>CAJNDV010029280.1:17776-41267 GCA_905221635.1 Symbiodinium sp. CCMP2456 | reverse complement strand
TCTGGCCTGCAAAAGGATGATTTGGAGAAAATCTCTGGAAGACTGTCTGGTGCTTAGTAGGGAATGGGGGAATGGGTTATAGGGACTACTATAAGGGACCTTAAGGGACTATCATAGGGATCCATTCCCCCACTCCCTACTTGGCTGACTGCCTACTAAGCACCAGAGAGAAGAAGGAAGATCCTGGCTGAAGTCGAGTAGGGTTTAGGGTTTAGGGCTTAGGGTTTAGGGTTTAGGGTTTAGGGTTTAGGAGTCTACATGACTACAAAGCCGGCCTACGACATATGAGCCGAGGTGCCAGTCCCCGTTCGACAAGATCTGGAACAAGTCGCCGCCTGATCCCAGTTTCTACAAGTTCTTGTCGAATCTCTCTTTCTTCAGAAGGTACCCTAAACCCTAAACCCTAAACCCTAAACCCTAAACCCTAAACCCTCTTTAGAACAGTTCTATGTTATGACCGTTATGGGGTTTCTGGGAGCCAGAGACTTCGAGCACCCTCGAGGTTCTGTATACGCGTGTATGTGTATGTGGGTGGTTGTCAAAATTATGGTCCTTTTTTGGGTCCTTATTATAATACGGCACCTATTATTTAGGGTACCCCAAAAGGGACCCTAATTTTGACAACTACACATGTATGAGGTGCAACTTGCAGGATGTTAACCGATCTTGGAGGGGCCGGGGTATAATGAGAGTACCCTTTCTAGGAGGCGGCGTATGTCTGTGTGTCGGGGACAAAGGCATGCACCGCGAGATGAAGTCCAGGCTCAGAGCTTGTAGCTTAAGTTCTCAGCAGAGACAGACAACACGCCGCTCAACACGCATCTATTCTGCTGTCTTTATCATGGTACCTTAACCAAGTTAAATTACCTGAACACGTGGGCAACTCAAACTTCCTTTATGGCCTTCAGAAAATCCTTTGAACTTCCTTAACAAAAACCAGCACATGCCTCGCAGCGCACGGGGTGCCCGCCCCACGTAGCTCTGGCGCAGACCATCGAAGCCTCATCCCAAGATCCAGTTGTTGACGTAGACCCCAGAAGCCGCATCTAGGGTTCTGGAAAGGCTTCAAAACGCGACGCAAGTAGCTTTAGTCGTGTGGAAGTTCAACCAAGCCGGTTGTGATCACGGGAGCCCACTGTATTCCATACCTGTTCATAGTTCATGGTTGGGGTAGTATTAAAAATTTACATTTATATTCCTTATTGGGTTTAAGTACCCTTAAAAATGTAAAATGTTACCCAACTATGACAACGTGTTCGGTTGCAGTGTAGGCCTCAGGTTCGACAAACGAACTAGAGCTGAAGGGACACAGCAAGAGCACTACCTTTGCTGACTGCCCAGAGCTCAACTACCTATATGGGTCGTTGTCAAAATTTTGGTCCCTTTTGGGGTACCCTAAATAATAGGTGCCGTATTATAATAAGGACCCAAAAAGGGACCATAATTTTGACAACCGCCCATATGTAGATCGGGAATCAAACAGGTTGAGCTCCTAGCTTTTGTGAGCATTCAGCTCAGTGGCCGGGTGTTGTCTCTTTGGCAGCTGCCACCTCTCAAAACCTGTGAGGTGTTTCTACATGTCTGGAGCCCTGTCTCTTCCAAGAATATGGACCTGGGCAGATCAGTAAAAGCTGTAGTTCAAATCCGTCATGCTCAGCTTTAGGAGACTCTGCTTCAGGGCAGGTGGAAGGCCTTAGGCTGCACGTCTCTGCGCGCAAACACAGGATACGCCAATGCAAAACCTCAGCCACAAGCCAGGAAGCATCAACCCCGAAACCCTGCAAACAGTTGCAAGTCTTATGGGCTTAATGGGGCTTGTGATTTGCTGTTGTTGCTGCACGGCTCCACATGGGAGTTTCCGAAAATAAGGGGGTACCTTATTTTGGGGTCCTTATAATAAGGATCCCACTATTTAGGGTACTATGTTAGGGTCCCCTATTTTCGGAAACCCCCACATCCGACAAGCTGGACCAGAGGCATGGACGCATCTTTGTCCGCCGCAGCCAACAGTCCTCATGGGTGGTTTCTACTCTGAATCAAGCAGCTCACGGAAGAACATACTGGGTTTCGAGCTTGGTGTTTCGGCCTTTTTTTCAGCTGTCGCAGAATTACCCTGTTACCAAACCAAATCCCAAATCGAAGCCCGTGGTGAGCACCAAACCCTCGGTTCAATTCCTGCTGAAATATCTCCAAGCCCAATGCCCAAAACCAGCTTTAGTAAAAGGCGCCCCTACAATTTATGTCAGAGTCCTATGGCGGTCTCATATCGCCTTTATTGCATCCTGAAGTTCAGCAGAGAGAGGGGAAGACTCAGAAACCAACTGCAAGCTTCGAGCCAGAGGCCAGGAATTGCCACCCAATGAAAACCCGAAGCCCTCAATTCATTTCCGTAGCAGACCGGCCTTAAATGACTAGAATACCATGTAGAGTAATATGCAGTATCACAAAATATTCAGACCCCTACATCGTTTTACAAGAAGGACCCTGGGAAGGCTCATCGCCGTGAGTCCCGAAACACCCCAAAGCCGAAACTAACACACCCAACAACCTAAACCTTGAACCTTAATCCAGCACCTGAGCCCGAACTTAGAGAAAAAATCCTGATTGTGGTTTAAGAGAGCAGACCTGAGCTACAGGGACAGCCTCATAAGGACCCTGATTCTAGAACCTCCACCTAGCGCCGCCCGAGTTGCCTAGCAACTTCAACCGTGAGAAACAGCCGATAGCTCAGTGTACACACAGTTGCCTAGCACCCCAAAAAACGCCCAGAAGCCTCAACCCTTACACCCTGAAGCCCAGTAAATAAGCCTCTCAGCCCTAAACCTTTCAAGCCCTTAAGACTGAAGCACCTGTACAAACGAACACACATGCATATGCCTCTCTCTCTCTCTACATATATATATATATACATACACAATATATGTATGTATGAATGAATGTATGTATGTATGTATGTATGTATGTATGTATGTATGTATGTACGCATGTATATATATATATACACGTAGATATGTAGGTGCATTATGTGTATGAACACATGACCCGATATCGCTATGGTATCACTATCACCACTCCAACCCTCGATCGCTTGTTCAAACCGCTGCCCGAAGTGCAACCTTAAGACCTAAACCCCAAAGCTCTGGACGCAAACCCATAAAGACCATGAAACCTGAATATCCTAAAACGAGCCTGCGAAAGAAATAAACTGAAAAACCTGAACCCTGAGCCCATAAACCCTAAACCCAAGCTAAATGCAAGCAGCGGTTCCCAGCTACCCACGAGGAAGAAGCTCGGTCGCGAATTCTCGAAGAGCTCCTCGTGTAGGGGGAGGTCTCTTTTCAGGGCTAGGGTCTAGTCTTGGGGGTGTAGTAGGGGGATTCAGGGGGTTTAGGGTTTAGGGCAAGGGGCTTAAGACTTCCGGTCTTTGGGGGCTTCGGCTAAGGGCTTTAGGGCTTCAGGCTTTAACGGTTTCGGAACGTTGGGAGTTCAGGATTGTAGGGCGGTTCGGGTTTGCGGTAGCGTGGAATTCAGGAGCAAGTTGACCTCGTGAAGCAGAACGAACACTTTGAGTTTTCGGGAGATTCTCTTTCCCGAAATGTAGATTCCAGGCTTGAGTAGGACCCTGAACCCTTAACCCTCAACCCGAGTTGGGAAAGCCGAAGCCCCGAACCCCCAGACCGAACAAGCCCTTTAGGCTGTAAGGCAGGGTTCCAATTTTTGGCTTTTGGCTTCAGATTGCTGGGGTGTTGCAATGTTTCCATCTTTATAAACGGTTTATGGGGTTTGCACAGTCCTCCATGGTTCCTAGCGGGCTTATGGGTGTGTATACGGTCTTTACAGGGTTTGGGAAGCGCCCAAAAAGCCAGACAACCCCACAGTATCAAAATCTCAAAGCTCGGAGCCGCCCTGTTGCCATGGAGAGAAGATCCTGATGTTTATTGATGTGTACGGGGTCTCTTTGGTCTTGTTTGGGCGCTTCAAAGACTGGGGCCCCAGAAGCAGTTCCTACAAAGGTGGGACCCTTACCATAAGGATCCCTTCAGACACGGACTGGTCCTTTCTTCAAGACATATATGAACCCTTCTGACACCCTGTGAGCCCGCGCTCCTGCTTGGATAGCTCTTGCTTGCCTACACTGCGCCAGGACACCTGCCAGAAGAAAGGAACCCCCTTTCTCAGGCTCTGTATCCATTTGAGGGGTTCCGGGTTTGGGTGTTAAGGGCTCAAGCCTAAACCCTAAACCCTAAACCCTAAACCCTAAACCCTTTTCCAAGCCCTTCACCCATGTCGCATGCTATCATCTTACCGGCTGCCCATGGGGACCGAAGCTTCCCCTTGCGACCGAAAGCAATATAGGGTTTAGGGTTTAGGGTTTAGGGTATAGGGGCCGGATTCATTGGCTGTTGATACTTTGGGGCGGTGCTGGTGGTGACCTGGTGCCCCCCTTTACTTTCAGGCCTTCATCTTGCTCACGGCTGGTCGTGCTTTCCGCTCGTCCTCGCGTGCTGCCAAGGCTGCCTGGCATACAGCTGCACCCGAGCAACAGAAGTCAAGGTTTCTTATACTTTAGCGGTCCCACTTTACGGATCCTCCCAGCAAGGGTCCTGCTATGCAGGGTTTCTCCATCGAGGCCTTTTGCCTGCTGAAACTCTTATGTAGGTTTCCAGACTATCATTTTCATGTATGCGTGCGTAGTCTAGGCCTTGGATTTGATGTATTTGGTGTTTAGGGATAAGGAGTTGGGGTTCAGGGTTCGGGGTCTAGAGTTTGGGTTTTGAAGGGTAGTGCCTCGGAATAGGCAGCTGTGTTCTCGCCGCAACGACGAGGCGCCCGAAGCCGAAAGTAGACTCTGCAAGTGCTAGAATCCTACCTGAGAGAACTCGTCACCACAACAACACCTCAACTCACCAACAAACAAGGTTGACCCCTTACGAAGAACAGGACACCCGACTTGATTTGCGGGTGCAAACCCGCTCCCCGTCGGCCAGTGGTAACAGCCGCGTGACAGCATCGGAGTGTGGATGAATTGACCAAGCGAGCAGTCTCTATCTCGTCGAGGAGGGCTGTAGATCTCCACCTCGGACTTGCCCTGCGCTTCGCGCAGCTTTTTTGAGCGCCGCGCTCTCACGGAGAACCTCACATCAGCCTCCTCAGAAAAAGAGGACCTGTCGCTGGAGAATGTGCAAGACGTCGCCCTTGGTAATGTAGGGACCTCAAGAATTAGACTAAGGTTTTGGGTCCCATCCCTAAACCCTAATCCCTAAACCCCATACCCCAAACCCCAAACCCCAAAGCCTAAACCCCTAAACCCTAAACCCAAGGCCTGGCAGAGTTCTTCGAAGGGTTGGCCTAGCGTGTAGGGCTGACGCTTTAAGGAGCCATGGGGCCATAGGGGCCTCCATAGTGGAAGAATTTAGGGTTTAGGGTTTAGGGTTTAGGGTTTAGGGTTTAGGGAACATATCGGGTACGTCACATAGGACTTCTAATGCAGAGCCCAAAGCATATGGGCGATTCTTCAAGCTTCCGTGTTACTTTAAGCATCGGAAAAATGCACTCGGGTTCTCAACCTCAAACCCTCAAGCCTAGGTTCCCCAGCGTTTCATTGGGGTACCCTTTTTCCAGTCATCTTAAACAGAAAGACCTCCCTCCAACAAAGAGGGACCTAAGTGATACTTGCTGGAAGACCCATGAATCAAGCTTGAACATGAACTCCGTGGAAACCACTGAGGTGACCTCTGGCCACAGCTCGAGATCTACGAAGAACACATTCCGCGACGCCATGACCTGCGTTGGAACTCGGGGTTTCACTGTCTGGGGAGGCATGTTGCCATGACATAAGCATCGCTACATGTCTGCAGCCATCACCAGGTCCGACTGACTTCACGACGCCTTCTTTTATTCTTCTTAACGCGTGTGAAGGCGATGCCTGTTGCGTGCTGCTTAATGCGCTTGAAAACCATGAGCGGCAAAAGCAGTGTGACCAAAAAGTGTCTTGCGCCGTTTGGACACCTTCCAACCGAGGATCCATCAGGCTCCTTGAACGTTTGGGCTTCTTGCCCGAAGCGTTAAGGGCTCAACCGAGGATACCGGCTAATCCTTAGCACGAGTCCCTTCTGCTTTCATGCGGCGGAAGACATGTCCGCCACCATGAAAGATCCAACCAGAATCAGGTTCTGGATTTGCCGGGAGCTGTCTAGTCATTCTCATCTGCTAGACAGGTTAGAGAAATCTACGTCTGTTGCACTCAGCTCCTGCGTCATTGCGTATGAAATGTAGTACCAAGTTTTACAGCTTAGACCAACCTTGCCCGCTGCACCCAGCAGAGAGCGACGCACCTCGATGCTCCAGTAGCCTCAGGGGTTTCTCCAGTCTAGTTAGTCCAGAGGTTTTGAAGTCGGTACGCATGGTTGAAGATAAGGTGCCCTAGCGGATCTTGCTTACACATTCTTTCAACCCTAGCTGCAAAGTCCTATACCCGAAACGCCCTAGCACCTGAACCCACGAACCTCAACAAACACCTTACACTTACCGACATGTCGCTAGGATGTTGAAATCCGAGCACCCTTAAACCCAGGCAGCTGAAGTGCTACGACGCGGAAAGGAAAACAGCTCAGTTTAGGGCTCGGGGTTCAGGGTTCAGCTTTGCCCGATTCATGGGCTTCGAACAGTGAAGCGACCCACGAAAACCCGACGTCCCTTGAACAACTCGCCTCGACATAAAAAAAAACTCCCCCGACCCTAAACCCTAAACCCTAAACCCGACCCTGCCGCTGCAATGGAAGCTCTGAGGAAGCGCACTGTCGTAGCCAGATGCATCAGGTCCCTGTCGGAAGCAAGTTGTGTAGGGTTTAGGGTTTAGGGGGCATCGGGGTCTGACGGGCTTGAGGTTAAGGTCGGGGGGCTCCAAACTGTAAGGTCTGTTCAGGATGCTATAAGCACAAGGGCTCTACCAGATTCTGATAGGGCGTCTATGAAAATTCGATGAGGCTTTGGCTGAGGTTTCGGGGTCTTTTCAGTTCAGGGTTTGGGATTCACAATCTACTCTGATCACGGATCTTCAAGTGAGGGTGCCACGAGCCCACGGGGTGTTTAGGAATCATGCTATCCTGTTGTGCTGCACCTCTACATGGACTGTGTGAAGAAAGAAGTAAGGCTAGCTGCCAAGCTTTAGCTTCGAGAGTGTTGTTTGTTGGGTTCAGCGTGGGGTGTTTAGAACTTGGGGTTCGGAGGACCCCGAATTTCTCTCGTGACAACAATGCCCCGAAGCTTACATTCTCACAAACCTTGTCGCTGTAGAAAGCTATGACTTTCTAAGTGCAACAAACCCGAAAGGCCGCAAAAATGGTCGAAACCTTTTACACCATATGGGAGTTTCCGAAAATAAGAGCAAGTACCCTATTTTGGGGTCCTTATATAAGGATCCTACTATTTAGGGTACTATATTAGGGTCCCCCATTTTTGTAAGCCCCCCCATATACGTCCGTCTTCTCACACTGCCATCAACTCATCAACTCCTAGGCAAACCTAAGAAGCCCCAAGCCCCTAAACCCCTCCCAAGCCCCAAAAGGGACCCTTCAAGGAGCCCTTTAGGGAACCCTTAAAGGAGCCCTAACTTAGGGAGCGCCCCCACAGGGAACCTTCACGGGCACGTCATCCTCGCAATCCGCGTAGCGCGTCTCAGGATAGATCTGAGCAAGGGTTTAGGGTTTAGGGTTTAGGGTTTAGGGTTTAGGGTTTAGGGGGCAAAGGCGCAGCTCTGAGGGCTCCTCTATGCGATCATATGCTCCTGCGCAAGGATTGCTAGATGGGAGTTTCCGAAAATAAGGGGTCCCTTATTTGGGGGTCCTTATAATAGGGATCCTACTATTTAGGGTACAACATTAAGGTCCCCGATTTTCGGAAACCCCCAGATGAGTTCTATAAAGGTTAGTAGAAGGGTGAGGATAGATGCTTAGGCCTTGGGGTTTAGAGGAGTCGGGCCACCGGTGGAGACCCAGGATGCAAGAACACGCTTGACAAACTTACACGTGCACAGGTGGTTCGGTAGATGGATAGATAGCTAGATAATGGATGGATAGATGGCTAGATATACGCCGAAAGTACTCTGCTTTCGTGCACGCAGGTACTCAGCTGCACGATTTATAGAGGCACAGAGCCGCGGTCTTGATGACGAAGACTGTGCGGATGGTAGCCACGAGCATGTTTATCTTACTTCCCCAATAAGCCAGGGAAATAAAAGGTTAAACTTTCAGATTACTACTAAATTCTAAAAACCCAAAAAGTTTAAAGATTCTAAAAACCCAAAAAGATTAAAGGTTGGGTATTGGGGAACTAAGTTATGACACCACTGGGCACTGGCCGCTCCCGTTCTTCGACCTCTTTTGGGTCATTGCTTGCTGCATCAGCACTTCTATGGGTCGTTCTCTAAATTAGGGTCCCCTTTTTTGGCACCAAAAAGTACCGCACCCTTATAAAAAGGGCCCAAAAAGGGACCCTAATTTAGAAAACTACCCCCATGTTCAGTTCATATTATGAATTCTCCAAAGTTAAGTTTGCTTTGCTAAGGGGGGGGGCCTTCTTATCCCTACCAGCTTCAAAATTTACCCACTAAGCTACTAAGGACCCAGTGTAAGCGCCTTAATAAGTAGAATAGAGTTTTGGGGGTTCCTTANNCCCCCCCCCCCCCCCCCCAAAGCATACTCTAACTGTTAAGGCCCGTATCTTATCAGCAGTTCTGAGCCACCCGGCCAGCTGGCGCCAGTCTCGGTTTCGCAGGATTTGGAAACGCTGCTTGCCCTTGGGCAGAGATGCCTGGCTGCATGCTTTCGGGCTTCGGGTTCCTGGTTAATACTTACGGTCAACCGAAAATGTCTTTGAATAGACACTCCTGAAGACAAAAACGGCTACAAGGGAGATCGATCAAACTCTCGGCATGGGGCAAAAGAACGAGCTGAGAGGGTGTTTTGCAAGGGAAACATGAACAAGGCTGTTTCTGATCGATATCATAGCGCAAAGGACAGCTTCTTACTATTGTTGGTACGGCGATGAGTACCGGTACCACAAGAAAGATTGGAAGCTGGAGTTCATCATGATGGATCTCCTTGCCGAGCCGGCAACTGTGGCAGTGCGGAGTTTGGGAGGATGGTGCCACTGCGAAGAGGATCCCCTCTTAGACCTGGCCAGCCCAGTCCCTAAACCCTGAGACCCCAAACCCTCATTCTCTCATAAACCGCCCCAAATCCCCATCGAAGCAACCCTGTGCCCGAACCCCGGAAGCCCTAAACCCCAAATCAGTCGTCGCCAGGTTTATGCAGGATTTCCTGGAAAGCCAAGGGGCGCCTGTTATCACCAAAAAGGCCCAGAATGAAATCCCGATTTGTGGAACCGCCCCCCCCAAAACAACGTGACTAGAAACACTGAGTCCCAACATGTGGGTAGGTGTCTAAATTGGGGTCCCTTTTTCGGTCCCCCAAAATATTACGGCCACCCTTATAAAAATGGCCCTCCAAGGCCCTATTTTAGACAACTACCCATGTACATGTCCCCGCCTTGATTGTGAAGCGCCCAACCGCTTCATCCTCGAGCATCATTTCTTCAGGGCGCCAGTCCTTTGGAGGTGCTTACATTAGAGGGGCCTTAGAATGATTAGAATAGGGTTTTGGGGGTTTAAAGGGTTCTATAAGGGCTACTAGAAGGGTTTAGGATTTAAGGGCCTTAAGAATTAGAATAGGGTTTTGGGGCTTTATAATGATTAGCATCGGGTTTCGCAAAACCCTAAACCGCAAACCCCTTAAAGGGTTCTACAAGGGATCGAAGATGGGGTTCCATATTCAGGGCCTTATAATGATTCGAATAGGGTTTTGGGGTGTCTGAAAAGGATGCCTAAAAGGGCTACGGCTACTATAAGGGTTTAGGATTTGAGGGTCTTAAGAAATTAGAATAGGGTTTTGAGGCTATATTATACAAAAGCTATAATCACGAACCCCCCAAAATAGTATAGGTAATTATTTAGGCTTCTATAGTACACTAAAGCCACAACAACTTAACAGGTTTACCGAGTCTTGTAATGGCTTGATCGGGTTTGGGTTGGGGCTTTCAAAGATTTTGGTGTTGGTCAGGGCTCAGACTTTTTTCTGGACTTAGGCCTCAGGTTCATGCAGAGTTTTGGAGTTGTGAATCTTACGGCTTGCCCTTCGGAGCTTGAGGGATTCAGGATTTGAGGGCTAAGGCACCTAGAGTCATTAAGTTTAGGGTGTAGAGTCCTTAAGTCTAGGGTTCAGGATCTGAAACCGTTAGCCAATCCAGGCTGAGGACTTCTTCCACCGAAAACCCGAGGACGAGTCCTCAACGAGCTTCAAACACTCAGCACGTTCTTCCAGACTCTACGTGGGTAGCTTTCTAAATAAGGGTCCCTTTTAGGGTCCTTTTTATAAGGGTGCCTGACACCTCTCCGAACATACTATAGGACCCTAAATAATTACCAATACCATTTTGAGGGCTCGAGAACACTCACGAGCGAGTGAGATAGCTCTTGCCCCAGCACACCTTGTGCGACAACGGCCCTTGCGTCCCCTAGCTGGCATAGAAGGCGCCGCCGCCTACGGTCTCGCGACAGAGATCGTTTGAGGCGCGGCCTTGTGGTCTCCAGGAAAGGGTTGACAGCATTGCTGAGGCATCACGCTTCAGCGCCCTCCTTTCGATCGAAGCTCCTCACCTTGATGGGACAGAGAGCCAAATGGCGACAAGGAGGCCAGGCACAGCAGACAGATCATGGAAGTGGACAAGGCAGGCATCGATACTGGCGTGGTGCATGGTCGCCGCGACAAGCTGGTCCCAGGCATGCTACGGTGGATCGCTACGATCGGATAGATCCGGACTACGCAGAGGAGCCGGGCAGCTCACAGATGCCTCCGCCCGCCACTACACAGGGAGTCGCTGCACGCATGATGCAGGAGATGCAGAAAACCCTGAACTTTGCCCGGAAGGCCGACACCAAGATCCGCAAGATCAAGGAGGATCGTGCCTTCAAGCAGAAGCAGTGGGAGGCTTGGGCGGCGGACGCCAAAGCCAAGTTCTTGAAGCAGCGGCAGAGCTTCGAGGCGGACATGCAGCGTCTGGACAGAGAGGAAGCCCAGGCCATGGAACAGGGCCAGGAGGCCACTACGAGAGTGGCTGCCCTGCTTGCAAGAGGCCCGGCAGCAATCGAGCCGGTGACGGATACGGTGGACGACGACCACTGGACAGCGCTCTTTCAGGACGATGCTGGTCTGCCAGGCTCTTTCATGTCTCAGGCCATGGCGGCGGCCAGACAAGATCCACACGGTGCCCTTCCTCGACAAGTTCGACCGGAGTTGATGCAGCAACTGCTTGGGACACTGCCGGGGCACGCGGTGACCGGGACCGGCACTATGAGTCACCCACCAGCAGGTGCGCCGCCTGGACTAGCAGGCGTGGATTCTACATATGCAGCAATGGGTGGGCTGCCCGCGGAGTTGCCCCCGGATCCCTTCATGGAGCCCCGCAGGGATGGAGCTTCCCATGCAGCAACAGATGGCACCATGCCCAACCCTTATGCTACTTCGCCGAGTCACCCGCCGACAGTTCTTGCGCCGGGAGAGATGCCGGCTTCCCCCCGGAACGCAGGTCGGTGAAACACATTCCGACCACTATTCCGCATGGACACTCCCCGTCCCTGCCACTGGCCGACAAGCTGGCCAGGACAAGGGAAAAGGAGCTGGAGAGGATCAAGCAGGAAGAACGGGACAATGCCAGGGATGCCAGAGGCGGACTTCTTGGCTCGTCAGGGGCCCTGGCGACATCCACGGCCGGTCCGTCGAATGCGGCGGCTTTTGCCACATCACTTGGAGGCGTACCAGTGGGCAACTGCATGCATTTGATTGCGGACGACTCAGAAGACAGCGAAGAGCCTACGTGACTGGACAGGCCCAAGATATGATGCGATCTCCCCTGGATAGGCTGGAGTCTCCTTGCTGCCTGGAGGACCCGACTCTCCTGGAACCACGTGGGTTTGTGGTTCCGAGTAGTCCGTCGTCCCTCGGGCAAAGCAGGGATTCCATGCCTGTCTCGGTTGAGTGCCTTGAGACCGCCGACGATGTCTGTACAGCCAGCATAGGGTCTCACTTATCTTTTGTTTCTTGGGAGGATCTGTCGACAGTCTTTGTTCTAGTGACTGGCAGACAAGCCTTTGCTTATGCGCCTTGCCATTACCTGCTTAGGCTCGTCGCATGGATTTTGTCTTCCTCGGTCTCCCCGGAGCTGGGCTTCTCCGGAGGTGACCCCCGCCGAGGCGCCTGTCTTCTGCGCCCACCTGCAGCCCTGCCGCGGCCGGACACTGCACAGCGTTGTGCCTGGATTTTGTCTTCCTCCGGCCATTTATGTCCCATTCATTTGGGACTTGGCCCCTGCCAGTGCAATGGACTTCTTTATCCGTCGCATGTCAGTGGACTTGGTGTCGCTGGCTCTCGCCAGGAGCATCTCTGTCCTGGCCTTTCTGTTTTGCTGTGTGATCGTGCGCCAAATACTTGCATCGGTGGCTCTGGGGCAAGAGCCGATTCACAGCAAATAGCAGTGTCTTCACCAGGCATAAAAGGCAACAACGGTTTGGACACCCCTGAGTGGTGTCTCCTTCTTCTGACAAGCGTTGCCGCTTTCCTTCTGCCTTTGGCTCGTGCCCTTCTGGCTGTCCTTGCGATTGCCCTTGTTCGGCTTCTAATGCACTCTGCGTGCTCCCGTGCGTCAGCCCTTGGGTTTCTTCTGCGGCTACCTACAGAGGGTGCGTACGGTGTTTGGGCAGGATGGCTACTACAGCTCCTGTTCTCAAATGGCAAGGCGAGAGATTTCGACGCAATCGGCGGCCCCCGCGTGGCTGCTCGGCACTTCTGCTTGCGTTGCTTTCTTGGGGCTGCTCCTTACCCCTTTCCTGCCCCGTCCACCCTGTTGCACTTGGAGTGTGGACGCTTTGCCTCACAGAGGCGCGTGCCATGGCGAGGTCCGAGGTGCCTGGAGATGCTAACCTGCCGGAGCCGGGTCCCTCGCCACCACAGCTTCTTTCCCCTGATGACCTTGTTACACAGGTAGGTGTCTGTCAAGCTGAATCTCCAGTTGCCAGTGATTACACCGACTTTGCGGCAGACCCGCGTGTCTCGCTTACGGCTATCGCTGAGGCCAGGGAGAGCGAGGGGGATTCAGAAGGGTGGCTAGGAGTTACTGTCTATACGCCGCATTATCAGCCGGTTTCCCTGGCGGTCAAACCCGGGACCCATGACCCGGCACGTGCTGTACTTGATATAGTTCAGCAGTCTCATCAGGGAGTCCCTATCGGGCTCTTCGATACAGTTATTCCGTTGTTCCCACAAAGGCACCAGGGATTCGCTAGTCTCCTCAGACTCCCCAGTATCATCCGAGGCATGGGAGGTGGCGATGGCTTTGTTGCAGTGGCTGCGGATTTGACTAGAGTCGGGGGCGGGTACTTCGCGACAGTGTTGCCCCGCAAACTTCCATACCAGGATCTTGAAGCCTACCTCCTGCCACTCACCAATTGTGCAGAGCAGTCTCCCTTCTTTTATGTTGGTTGCCGCAACAATCCATGGCCACCGGTTGCGCTTGTTGTCCTTCAGGACGGTGACGTCATCACGGTCACCTCCAGCCGCGAAGAGAAGGTGGCCAAGATTCGGTATGAAGCTCTCTTTCTTCCAGATGTCGAGTACGGGCCATTGAGGTACTTTCCGTATCCCGACACTAGAGAAGGCTTGTGTGTTCTGTTCAGGTCCCAGCGCTATTGCTTCCTGCACCAGCATCATGTTGGCTCTTCCTTCGCCCGAATCGTGGCCGATCAGCTGTGGATTGACCCTAATGCTATGGCCATGTGTAGCTTTCCAATCTCGGACTTGGACGTTCACGGTGACTTGTGCTCCTTTGTGGTGGCGATCCAGGAGACGGGCGTGCCCTACTCGCGAGAGGTTCAGCGTATCCCCTCTCGAGAGGTGTTCGTACTGCTTGATTTTCGACCTGTGGGTTATAAGCCTAGGTTCGTCTTTACCACTTTTCCAGCAGTGCGCTTGCCCAGTATCGCCAAACAGTTTGAGATTGTTCTGCCTCCTTCACGCGTACTTGGTGCGACAGGTGGGGACCGGAGAGGAGATGATGTGTACCTTGAGGGTAGTTGTACCTTGCTCCTTTTCACAGAGGATGCACCGCCTAGTCCTGAGCCTGCTCTGTCCAGCGATGCTCACCCATCTTCGCCTTCGGAGGAGCCAGATCTTGTACGCGAGCCCCAGGTAGCAGCGGCGGGTCCTTCTGCCGCTGACGCTCCGAGCTATTACGATACCACCATTCCGACAGGTCATAGCTGGAATCATGGCGACAATACGGGCCCATGGACTACGGCCGGTGCCAGTGCGGGCACCAGCGCTAGTTGGGAAGAAGCTTGGGTGCCGAGGCACGACAGGGAAGCCGAGGCCCCTGCTTCGGATGTGGCTGCCTCGTGCTCCATAGCAGCCGCTGCAACCAGTCGTCATGACACTGAGCAGGCTGCGGACGCCGCTATGAGCCATGAAAGTGTTCAGCTACGAGCGCAAGTTGTAGTCCCTGACTACAACCATGAATCGTACTTGCTGACCCTGCCGTTGCCATGTGGAGTTACAGCGCTGGTTGACAGTCTGCACAGGCGCCGTTGTTGTGATGTCCCTGATCGGGCGCTTGCCTTCGACGTTCTAGTGCCAGCCATGCCACAGCCCAGTACTCGATTTGCCACATTCGTTGGCACGCCAGCATGGAACTCCGGACAGTCCATCGTTTTGATTGATAGCAGCCGAGTGGACGGTCGGGTATTTGCTGTTGTAGCGCCGGCCTCTATCAGCAAGGAATCCCTACTGTTGGCAGCTGACTTTCCTTCTGATGCCCCGGTGAACATTTTTGTTCACGGCCTGTCCCAGGCTCTGTGGAGTCACCAGGTTATCACCCTCATCACAGGCTTGACGATCACCATCACGCATTCACATCAAGGCGCTCCACAAGGAGGGGACCTGGCGACCCGCCTTCAGTCCCCTGATGACTGGGACATTGACATACGCCTTTCTGGCCCGGCACGACGGGCTGGCAGACAGGTTTATGCCTTGACGGATGCGTGGCCAGTCTTGCATGTCGATGTGGACAATGAGGATGAGCCTCTTTCCGAAACCTCCTGTGAGACTCTTGCAGCCAATCTCAGGGGCCAACCATGGCGAGTGGTTGTCCAAATGGCCCATCCAAGGGTCCGCGACGCCGTTTACAGAGGTCATCTGACCGCTGATTTGGTTGTAGCAACAGAACAGTTGCAGGCCCTTCCGTGTCCGCCAGCTATTGCCATTGAGCGCAGAGTTGTTGTCTTTTTCGACCAGCGTCCTATCCTGGCAGGCTTCAGGTGGGCGCTTTATGATGCCCCCTATGTCTCTGTCGAGGATCTGGTCGACTACTACTCGCCCCGGTGCCCTGCTGGGTACACCGTCTCCACCCGTGGAGCTGCAGTAGTCCACAAGGAAGGGCGACCCTTTTTCTTGGCACCCAGGGGGCAGGTTCTTAGAATAGAGTTTATAGAGGACCTTTTGGATGATGACGCAGCTGATGAAGTTGATGGCCAAGACTCCTTCCCAGATCTGGATGATGACCGTCGTGATCCTGACTCAGGACCGGGCTCACGTCGCCCAACGGGAGGGGGCGCTCATGGCGGTCCAGCAGGACCGTCTCATCATGGAGGTGGCCATCCCACGTCGGGCGGTAATGGTGCCGGCCACCCTCGCAATCGCAATCGTGTTGATAGGAGCCGTTCACCCAGGGCAGACACTGCTGCGTGTGATGGTGACAGTACTCAAGCAGATACTCAAGTAGATGTCGACCCCCTATTGGACGCCAGGCCCTGTGATGCTGACAGTCGAGATAGCATGTGGCGGGCTGTGGACACGGCAGACGTTCTTGTTGAGAACACGCAGTCCATCACCTCTGCCCTCCTGTATACCAGCACCATTTATGCCTTGATGTCCATCCTCTTGTCGGTCCGCTTGCTCCAGCGACATGTGCTATGGCTCTGTGTTCTGGCACACTTCGCAGTCAAGGAGGCACCAGTATGCGAAAGATCGTTTCTGCCAGCTGGTACTGCTGCGGCTCCCAGCACGCCTGAACGTTGTGAAGATGCAGTGGGTGCCGCCGGTCCACGGGGTGAGGCCATGACACATGTCTACTTTGTGCTACTTACTCCGCAGTACGCGCCAGAAGTTGTGGCGGTGCCTGCACCAGTTGACTATAGGGTCACCGAGGCTCTCGCACAGGCTCAGGCTTGCAGGCGTGCGGCTATGGTGGACTGGTTCCCCCGGCTTGTTCCTGTGACTCCCCAACCAGACCCTGGCTGGGTGTGGGCGCTTGCCCTTCCACCATGGGCGGAGCAAAGGTGTGTTGTTTGTCTCTATTTTTGTTTCGGTGGCAGGAGCCCATTTGCCATTTCGGCGCCAGTGAGAATGGACAGGCACAGCCTGCTTGGGCTCGCCAAGCTCAGCCCCGACCCCATGATCGATATTTATGTCGCTGGGTCGGACACAGCACTGCCAGACGGCGTTGATGTCGAGATGTGTCAGGGCATGTGTGTCGTCTACGCTTCCGCCAGGGAACCACTGCCCACATTCATGTGCTTAGCGGCCAGGCTGTGCACCTCGGCCCCTTCTTGGGCCCCCGGCCCTATGCCAGGTCTTACCCTGAATGACCCGGCTAATCAACAGGCTGTTCTCGACTACTGTGTTGTCACTACGGAGGGACAAGTCCTCTTCACTTTGCTGCCGGAGCGCTCTGTGCATTACCGGGCTGATCTTGCCGCCAGTCTTGGCCTCAGACCTTGTGGAGTTGTGCTGGAGCCTGCCCAGCCTCGGGTCATCGATGCCGCCCTGCATGGGCATGCTTGCCATGCCATAGTAGCCGTTGGCGACGGGTCGGCCCAGGAACATGTAGCCGGCCTTTTGGACTGCCGTCCTCCCCTGCAAGGATGGCGAAGGCTCCAAACCGACGAGGGCTGGTGTCAAATCGGCATCATCAGGGATGCCCTTCAGCAGACAGCCCCCAACAACCATGATGTAGTCATCTCGGATTGCCGGTCAAGCTGGGAATGGCTGTGGCTCGACTCAGGCCAAGTAGTCGTAGCAACCTTTGTCCACCGAGCTGATGCCTCGGAGCCAGGGAGAGCCGGCCCCGTAGGCCACTCGACAGATCAGATGCCGCCTGCTGCGAGCTCTGACAGTCCGGACCCCAGGCGGAATGCAGGTTCTAATGCCGACACCACCTCGACAGGCGGGAATGTCCGGCCAGGTCGTGCCAAGGATGAGGTCTCTGATGATGCCGGTGTGCATGGAACGGCTGCCTGGGGTTCCCACAGTACGTCTGTGGTTGCAGCACTTGATGTCGCCACCCTTTTCGCCATCCTTGCTGTCGTTGCCCTTGTTGCCTGGCGTTTCGCCCTTTTTCCAGGGGGCGATCCGGTCCCCCTTGCTCTCGGAGGGTGTTTTGTCCTCAGCACAGGACGCCACAATGGGCGCCTTTTCACTGTGCTCGTTGTACTTTCCTGCGCTAGTGGCGTGCAGGCTGTCCAGGCTCCGTGTGCCGTGCCGAAAGTTGAGCTGCGCACCTGGACTGACACCATACACAGTGTGATTCCACCCGTTTGTGCCACTGCTGGTATGCGGTCTGTGCCCACTCCCTGTCGCGCCAAGGCCCGCCAGCTCCCAGATGGTACCGAAGCGACCCTCCATGACCTAGGTCCAAGCAAGGACGCATGGAACTCCGACTCGGAGAGTGAGAGCGCAGCAGAATTCCTCGCGGATACTACTACACTCCTTGAGCAGAGCGCTCGTGATTCGCGCACGTGGGCCTTTCTTGCTGCAGCTCTGCTTGAGACTCTTGAGCAGCGCTTTGGGTTTCGTGCGCGTGGTGGGGGAGATCCAACAAGAGTGGTCGATGAGCGATCAGACACTGCACCGTGCCTCAATCCCGCCGCCAGTGAGACTAATTGTCCCCATGTCATCAGTCTTGACAGTGCGGTTCCCCTAACCCCATTCCAACAGCAGGTTGACCGTCTGCAGCGAGTTGTGCCTCAGGACTGTTCTCCGTGCGACCTGCCTATCAGGGACTGGCTTGATGCTGACATTCGAGAGGTTGAGAATGACCCCACACAGCCCATTGGACTGCGACATTTTCTCGCCGACATGCCCAGATGGCACAGGGATCAGCCCACGGGACCGGCCAGCCATGTGCTGGTCTACACGGATGGCTCAGCGGGAGGCCGTCCTCATAGCCACGCTGCCAGTGGACCGGCTGCCTGGGCCTTCGCAGTGTGGCTTGTTGTTAATGGCTCTTGCATGGTTGATCGACGTTGGACATGCCTATGCCCCCTTCGCAGAGCTAAGGTATGACTGCACTAGTGCGGGTGGTGGAGCCTTTGCGGTTTCGAGACAACCTGCTGTGCCTGCCCCCGAGCGTGGACCCGACCTTGCTGCTTTCGCCCTGCATCTGCGGCATGTGGCCGATACACGCCTACATCTGACTCACTCGCATGTATCAGGGCACGCAGGCGAACCAGGCAACGAGCTTTGCGACAGGTTGGCCAATGCTGCTCGTCGTCGGACCGAAGATGTCTACGAACGCTGCCTTCCAGCATGGGTTCATCAGCTGCACCAACATGCGCTCGTCGGATGGAGCTGGCTGGCTCATTCTCCAGCTGGCGATCTACCGCCTCTCGCTGCGTTCGAAGCGGAAGCCTCCCGGCTCCAGCTACGACATTCTGACACAGCATCCCTGCCAGAGATGGGCCTCCATCAACTGAGCACAAAGGCTGACACAGTTGTTTTCGATGTCAGAGCAGCGACGTACAACGTTCTTACGCTCTTTGATCCGGGAGCCCCTAAAGGTCGGAAACACAGGGAGCCAGGCCATGGGCTCTTGATTTCTGGCAAAAGAGACCTCCTCAAAAAGCAGTTCAGGGAAGCCGGTCTATGGATAGTCGGTCTACAGGAAACTAGACTGCCTACCTCATGCGTTCTTCCGGACTCGCAGTATCTCATGCTCAGTGCTGGTGCCTCGGAGTCTGGGAGCGGTGGTTGCGCATTGTGGATAGATCTGGGGGTTCCCTATGCCAAGATCGGTAATGCTGCCCTCTGCGTCAAGCGACAGGATGTTACCGTTGTTGCCAGCCATCATCGATATTTACATGCGCTCATTGAGACCCCGCATCTCAAGCTGTACGTCTGTGTCATCCATGCACCGCGCGTGGCTACCAGCAGTGAAGGTGCAGTGCGTGATTTCTGGCAGCTTCAACACCGCCTCCTACAGAATCGGGCTAAGGGTGCTGAGTTTCTTCTTCTTCTTGATGCCAATAGCCATGTTGGGGAGGTCCAAACCACTGCCGTTGGTTCGGGGGGGGCAGAAGCAGAAAATGTTGAAGGCCGGCTCTTTCATGACTGGCTCCTTCAGTGTGCTGCCTTCCTTCCGACAACTCTGCCTGAAGTGCACCGAGGGCAACACTGGACCTGGAGTGCGCCGGGTGCAGATGGGGTCAAACATCGAATTGATTTCATTGGCCTCCCCCTTGCCTGGCGACACTTTGACATGAGCACTTATGTTTGGACGGATCTTGAAGCGCTGCAGGCGCGACAAGACCACCTTCCCGTCTGCCTACACACTGCCTTCGTGTGGTGTCAGCCGGCCGGTTCGTACACAGACAGTACTCGTAGAGTCGCTCGACCAGATCGACGGCCCAGTGCTCAGCAGCAGCAGACCTTTTGGTCACAAGATGCGGGCGGTTTGCAATGTTCCTTGGCACCTGCCCGTTGATGAGCACTACCGTACGTGGGCAGGTGCGATTCAGGCAGCTGCGCAGGACGTAACTAGCCCCGCCGAGCACAGCCCTACGCAATGTTACATCACTCCTGCCACTCTTGTTGTTGTCGGGAGGCGCGCAGCCCTGCGCAGCTACATACGCCATGAGACCTGGGAACGCAATCGCCGAGTTCTGATGATTGGTTTTGCGTCCTTCGTTGCGGCGTGCCGCGGGGTGTGGCACTCACAGCACAAGCCGTCCACGTTGCGTCCGCCTGGTTGCGAGATATCGATTACAGCCTGGCACATGCTATGCAGCTGTATGATGAACATACCACTGCGGTCAGGGCAGGGGTTAAAAGGGATAGGGTTCAGTACTTGGAAGGGGTACAACGTGAAGTCTCCCTTCAAGACCTTCGTAACCCTAAAGCCCTTTTCGCAGCGGTCAGGCGCGCGTTTCCGGATGCCAAGTCCGCAAGAAGGCGCAGTTTCCAGCCTCTGCCAGCGGTTGAACTGGCGGATGGCACACTCGCTGCCGATCGTGCAACGAGGATGGAGAGATGGGCTTCCTTCTTCGGAGAACAGGAGGGGGGGCGTGCCTGTTGACGCAGAGGGATACGATGCAGCCTTCCAATCCCCCGCGATTCCGGTCCTAATGGACGGGCCTGTTTTCGACGTCGCAGCACTTCCGGACCTTCGCGACCTAGAACAGCAGGTGCTCAGGTTGAAGCCGGAAAAGGCTGCAGGCCCGGACGGCATTACAGCGGAGGGCATGAGAGTGCAGGCAGCCGTGACAGCGCGTACTTTGCTACCTATTTGTCTGAAGGCAGCATTAGGCGTCCGCGAGCCTGTGGAGTGGCGAGGAGGACAGCTTATGGCGCTCGCCAAAAAAGCAGGTGCGGCCCTGAAGTGCCCAGCCTTTCGATCCATCCTTCTAGAAAGCATCCCGGCTAAGCTTCACCACAGACTCCTGCGCGGGAAACTGCTTGATGGATTTCGTGGATTTTGTAGGGAAGCCCAAGAAGGACAGCTTCCAGGCATGGGCGTGGAGGCCATAGGACTGACAGTCAGAACCTATCAGCTCTGGGCCAAATCGACGCGCCGGGCGTCTGCTTTGGCCTTCTTCGATTTGCGAACAGCCTTCTACCGTGTCATCAGGCAATCTCTTGTGCCTACCCCAGATGGGCCTTCAGATAGCAGGTTCCTGGCCCTTCTCCATGACCTCGGTGTCCCCGGCGAAGCCCTTCCAGAACTAGCTCAGCATTTGGCTAATATGGCTGTCATTGCTGAAGCCGGTAACTCGCCCCACCTCACCGCACAGGTGGCGGATCTCTTCAGGGGGTCTTGGTTTCGCTTAGTTGGTGACCCGACGGTGATCCTGACTGGCAGGGGGTCTAGGCCGGGAGACCCCCTTGCCGACCTACTGTTTGCGTACTCTTTCGCAGCGTACTGTCGAGCGGTGGAAGAAGGACTCCTTGCCGCCGGTGTCCACACCTATGTCCCTGCAGTCGCCGACAATCCTCCATGGCACACATGGGAGCCCCCTGCAACGGCTGGGCTTCCGGCGTGGGCTGATGATTTCGTCTTCATGCAGTCTGCTCCCACAGTGCATCAGTTGGGAGGCACGGTCGTACGCGCCTTGGAGATCGTGGTCAGTCAGGCCACCTCTGCCGGTATGGTGCTCGCATACGGGGAGGACAAGACCGCCGTCTTACTGTCCGCGGACTGCCCGCGAGACCTTGCTGGTCTCACTGCTCGTGATGAGAATGACAAGCCGGGCTTTGTGGTCCACAATTCCTGCATTGGGGAGACGGTTTGGGTTCCCATAGTCGCGGCTTATAAGCACCTGGGCACCATAGCCGTAGCTAATGCTACCCCAGACGCCGAAGTCCGGTATCGACATGCCCAGGCACAGAGCCTACTCAAGCCCTTGAAGCGCCGGCTCTTCGCATCAGATGCGGTGCCGCTGCTGTTGCGTAAGACACTACTCAGATCTCTGGTCGTCTCGAAGTTCGTCTTTGCGAGCTCGATCCTTACGCTTGGAGCGGCCATACACCGGCGCAACTGGGCCAAGCTGTATGTGCGCATCTGGGGTGGGCTGTGTGCCCGTGATAGCAAAGAACATCAGGCTCACAGCCTTGAGGTTTTGCGGGTCGCTGCTGCGCCGTCCCCCTTGTTGGCCCTTGCGTACGCTCGTGCCACCTTCTTCCTGCGCGTACTTTCCACAGGACCGGCCATCCTCCTGCATCTTCTCCACGCACATTGGCGGGTGGCCCCACACAGCTCCTGGTTACAGCAGTTTGATACTGACATTCGTGCAGTGGCAGTCTTTGTTCCAACAGCGCAGGCTGTTTTGGCGTTGGCTTGCCCCGTGTCCGCTGTGTTGGAATCCCTGCAGTCTGAGCCTACGTGGTGGCCCCGTCAGGTCAAAGCGGCCATTAAGGAGTATGATCGTGATCTTGAGCGTTGGAGTCAAGCGTCGAAGCGTAGGCCGACTGAGCCCTCGCCTCAGCCATCTCCACCAAAAGCCTGCCCTTTTTCTTGCCGTCTCTGCGGAGCTTCCTTCGTGTTGCGCAAACACTTAGGAGTGCACGAAGCAAGGACACACGGCATACTCAGTCCTGTGCGTCATTTTGCACCCACGGCCACTTGTCTTGCCTGTCTCAAACACTTTCACACAGTGCCGAGAGTACAGAACCACCTTCGCCTTTCCTCTCGTTGCCTCCTACGAATTGTCCAAGTCCATCCTCCTCTGGATCTGGTTGGCGTTAGGATGGCAGAGGCAGAGGAGGTAGCGCGCAAAAAGAAAGTGTTCAAAGGACAGTGGGCCAATGTCATAGCCGCTGAGCCTGCACAGCAGAGCTATGGACCCAGGATCCCGACCGCCGATGAAGTCCTTGAGGGACTCGAGGAGGACGAGATAGATCTTGGTCGTATTGCTAAGGTGTTCCGGCCTAAGGAGGAGGATGTCCAGTGGATCGCGGCGCATGTGGCAGGGGCCTCTGTTGAGGGCCCCCGCTCCGGCACGTCAGATTTCTGGATGGCCAGGCCGTCACAGCATGTCGACTGTTGATCTCCCGGTTTCACTGTACAGATTGCAAATTTTGGGTCGCGCTCGCATGAGCACTACGGACCGCATCAGAATCAGAATCAGAATACCATTTTGGGGGTTCCTTAAGAATAATTACAGTCCAATGGCCCCCCAAACCCTATTCTAATTGTTAAGGCCCGCGAAACCTTTTTGTAGCCCTTATAGAACCCTTTAAAGGAACCCACGAACCCTATTCTAATTATTGAGGCCCTTAAATCCTAAAACCTTATAGTAGCCCTGAAAGAACCCTTTAAGGCAACCTTTTCAGAAACCCCAAAACCCTATTCTAATTAATCCCTTCCCCCTAATATTAAAAGGGGGGGGGCCCCCCCCAATAGATATTCAAAATATATTTTTATAATTACGGGGTATTTTTATCGCTACTGCTGTTTTTAAGTGTCTAAGAGTCGGCATTAGATGGCGATGATGATGACGATGATGGTGATGGTGATGATGGTGATGGTGATGGCGATGGTGATGATAATGATGATGATGAGGAGGAGGACCGCGATGACGACGACGTTGATGATGGGGGCGATAACGACGACGCTG
>CAJNDV010029280.1:0-11320 GCA_905221635.1 Symbiodinium sp. CCMP2456 | reverse complement strand
ACCCTAAGCCTTAAACCCTAAGCCTTAAACCCTAAACCCAAAGCCCTAAACCCTAAACCCTAAGCCTTAAACCCTAAACCCTAAAGCCCTAAACTCTGGGACTGCCGGCCCGATATCCGCCAGGGCTTTGGGTTCCCCTGCGCACCGCAGGGATCCGGAACGGCAGGGCTTCGGTTTCCAAGGGTTTAGGGTTTAGGGATCCTATTATAGAACCCTATAGTACCCCGTTCTAGGGTTTAGGGTTTAAGGATCCTATTCTAGAACCCTATAGTACCCTTAAAGGGATCCTATATTATAGAACCCTAGAGTACCCTGACAGGAACCCTAAGTCCCCTAAACCGCTCAAGGAACAGCTTTTGTGTGTGCAGTCTCTCACGCGGTCGAACTCCTCCTGTGTCCTTGGTTGTTCCTTGCTCCTTTGTGCTCTTTCTCATGCGGTCGGACTGCCCTAAACCCTAAACCCTAAACCCCCTATGTCTTGGGTTGTTGTTTGCTCCTCTGTGGGCTGTCTCAGGCGGTTGGACTCCTGTGTCCTGGGTTGTTGGCTCCTTTGTGCCCTGTCCCATGCAGTTGCACTGCTGTGACCGGGCTTGTTTGCTCCTTTGGTTCATGCGGTTGGACTCCTGCTGTTGATGGACAAAATTCTGCATGACCCAAATATAGTATAGTACCATAAATCCCATAGTTTAGGTATAGAAGGTCATGCAGGATTTTGTCCATCAACCCTAAACCATAAACCCTAAACCCCTAAACCCTAAACCCTAAACCCACCGTGTGTCCTGGGTTGTTGTTTGCTCCCCCGGGGACCTTCGTCTCGGGCTGTCGGGCTCCTGAGGAACCTCATGGGGCTCTCCGGGTAGCAGCTTCTCACCTTCTCTGGGTCTTACCTTGTGAGTCGGTTTAGGGTTTAGGGTTTAGGGAGTCCTTCTCGGTTTTTCAAGTTCCACTGCGGGGCCCTTACTGCCCTTACTGCCCGCAAGCATGAGACTTCAGGGTTTTCAGGCTTGCCTAGACAAACCCTAAACCCTAAACCCTAAACCCCAAACCCTAAACCCTAAACTCTACGGTTCTCTGTGCAGTGAATGGATGTTTGGGGAGAGGGCAGCTGCAGATGAATCCGAGCAGCTGGAGATGAGAGTCTTGCCTTTGAGATGCCCGGGAGTCTGAAAATCTTGGTTCAGGTTTAGGGTTTAGGGTTTAGGGCCGGTTAAGCTGGACAGAGGCTTCAGAGCATGTCGCCAGTTGGAAGCTGAAACCGGGACTTTGCCGGTCTCAGTTCGGGTTCAGAGGTCTCGGCGAGGTCGGCTAGATGGACAGGCCGGGAATGCAATGTAGTCGGTGGAGCATTGGCAAATGGCAATTTGGGTTTAGGGTTGGATTTTGGGGGTCTGAGAGTTTACGGGGATTTGAGAGGTTTACAAAATTCAAGAGGCTTTATGGGGTCTTACGGGTTAACAGGGGCCTATTATGGGTTTTTAGAGTAGAGAGGCTGTGTTCACGCAACCTCCTGCTGTCCACTCCGGGCTAAGGCGTGGCCGCCTTGTCTGTTTTGGCCTCCAGCGCAGACGGCTCATGCCCGCTTCCGTTGCCAGCGGCGAACAACCTTCAACGGTCCAGCCTTAGCTGCGACGCACAAAGGAGTGGCGCCAGTCTCTTGCGTCTTGTCCTCCAGCAAAAGCCGCGCAAGCTCGAACTGTCCATTCTGAGCTGCGATGTAGAAAGGAGTGACGCCATTCTGCGCAGCTTTGTCCTTGTCCGCTTTGGCCTCAAGCAAAAGCCGCGCTACCTCCAAATGTCCTTTCGCAGCTCAGATGTACAACGGAGTGGCGCCATTCTGCCTAGCTTTACCTGTATCTGCATTGGCCTCCAGCAAAAGCCGTGCTACCTCCAAATGTCCTTTCTGAGCTGAGATGTACAAGGCGGTGGCACCACTCTGCCTAGCTTTATCTGTATCCGCTTTGGCCTGAAGCAAAAGCCTTGCAACCTCCAACTGCCCATCCTCAGCTGCGATGTACAAAGGGGTGGCGCCATCTTCCAATGCTTTGTCCTTATCCGCTCTGGCCTCAAGCAAAAGCCATGCTACCTCCAAATGTCCTTTCTGAGCTGAAATGTACAAAGGAGTGGCGCCACTCTGCACAGCTTTATCTGTATGTGCATTGGCCTCAAGCAAAAGCTGTGCAAGCTCCAGCTGTCCATTCTGAGCTGCGATGTACAAAGAGGTGACGCCATTCTGCTCAGCTTTGTCTTTATCCGCATTTGCCCCCAGCAACAGGCGTGTCACCTCGAGGTCGAGGTGGCCTTTCTGAGCTGCGATACACAAAGGAGTGGCGCCATTCTGCCTAGCTTTATCCTTCTCCGCATTGGCCTCCAGCAACAGGCGTGTCACCTCGAGGTGGCCTTTCTGAGCTGCGTATTGTGAGGCCGCTTCTGGCAGCATCCCGAAGTGCTGTCACTTGCGCTGTAGATGCCCGGCAGAAGCTTAGAAGAAGGACCTGAACTTCGCCAGTTGTCAAGGTGTGATCGTCATCTACAAACGTGTCGTCACCCAGATATAGCCTTGGCTGACTTCTGAACCTCTCCAAAAAGTTAAACTTCGAGTCTCCTTATTATACTTATATAGAAACCCAAAAAAGTTAAAGTCCTAAGAGCCATCCAGAATAACATCAAGTAGCAGCCTTTGCCTGAACCTGGACAGTCCAAGCACGCTGTGCAAATGCCTGCTTCAGTGCCGGGACAGGACTCATCTCTGCAGGAAGCATCTCCAGAAAGCTTCCCAGCTCAATCTCATTGAGGCTTTCACCGGACAGTGCCCGAATCCGCAGCATTTCCAGCACTACGCGGAAAATCGAAAATCGAGTTTTGCCACATTCTTCGGTTCTGGAAGAAGGTTTGGAGGTGAGGATGCTAGTTGTGGGCCACGGGTCGTCATTCAGAATCTCTCAATTGCAGAATGTCCCCTTGGCTGACTTCTGAACCCCTCCAAAAAGTTAAACTTTTAGTCTCCTCATTATAGTTATATAGAAACCCAATAAGTTAAAGTCCCAAGAGCCAACCAGAAGAACACCAAGTCCCGGCTTGAACCACAACTGCCGCTGATCATGAGATCATCTTGAGCTGCGCCCTAAAAACCTACGCATGGAAACACTGCGCTTCGTAAACATAGGCGGAACTGAAGCCCAAACCCCAAACTCTAAATTAAACCTCTAAGCCCTAAATCCTATACCCCAAAAGCCCGAAGCCCTAAAGCCCTAAAGCGCATATATACACTCCAAACCCCCATATGAACCCCCCAAAGTAGGTAAAATCATGGCCCACTCGTATCAAAGTCTATCGTCCTACAGACTTTCGGGGGCCCAGAAAAAAGGGATTAGGACTGAGGGTTGTTTCAGCTGTTGGGAGTCGGATTTAGGTTTTCAGGGTTTGGGAATTCGGGTTCAGGGTTTAGGGGTTTTAAGGGTTTTAAGGGTTTAGGGGTATAGGGGTTTAGGGTTTAGGGGTTTAGGGGTTTGGGGTTTAGGGGTTTAGGGTTTAGGGTTACGGGCTTGGGGTTTCTGGGGCTTGTGCAGGCAAGTGAAAAAGCTTTCATGGGGTTCGCGTGCTGGGCAATAGATGATGTGCCGGCATGTTAGTGCTACGGGAGACATCCGAGATACGAGAGATTCACAAGGACACGCATTGGGCCCAAACCCCAAACCCTGTTAACCTTAAGCCCAAAACCCTGACCCTGTGACCATAGACCCTAACTAAACCCTCTAACCCGAATGAACCTATAACCCCAAATGCACGCCTTGCGCTTTTGGGGCATACCCTAACCCTAAACTCCGAAACCCAGCACCTAGGGACTGTAAGGCACATTTACTGTGAGTTGCGGAACAAGAGATTAGCAGGCTCGCCGCGTGAACATTTCAACACAAAACGAAAGCCCAGCATCCCACACACTCGAAATGCATTAGTAAACCCTTTTTCAGAAAGGCCCCCCGTAAATTTTTGAACCCTAAACCCGAAAAACCTAAACCGAGAAACCCTAACACCTCAGCTCCCAAACCCCAAAACCCCAAAAGCAACAGACCCATAACCCTAAACCCTCAACCCATACGCCCCAATACCCTTTCGACTCGATCCCAGTTCCGCGGCCGCCTCGTACATCCGTGGTGGCACTCCTGGGTCGTGTGTCAATGGCCCAGCCGTAGATGGCAGCCTGCATCGGGTGTAATGTAAGAGCCTTAATGATCCTTAACAATTAGAACCGGGTTTTGGGGTAGGTTAGTTACACTATAATTATGGTATTGAAACGGGTAATGGTTTAGCACCTTACATTAGGATTCAGGGCATGGGCTTCAGAAGGGTTCCTTCTCGTACGGAAGTGGGTATTTCGCTGATATTAGAAGAGGGTTTGGTGAGGGTTGTGCTGTTGATGATACGCATCCTGCAGCGCCATGAGGACCCCGAACTATGGGAGTTATTCCTTATTATGGGTAATGCAGGATTTATATCATCAACCGTAGTAGGGCTCATGGTTGAAGGCTTTAGGTCGTGAGGTCTGTGATTTTCAGACTGTCCTCTTCGGCTGTGGCTTCTCTGCTCTGGTTGAGGTAACTTGAGGAGACTCTTGGGGGCATTCAGTGGGCGCTGATGAGGGTAGTTCTCTAAATTAGGGTCCCTTTAGTTAGTGATGACCATTTCTATTCCCCCCCCTATGCCCAACCCAATAAACCATCTTTGGAAATCATCCTTTTAACCCTCAAACCCCAGCCCAAAGCCCCAACCCAATGAACCATCTTTGAAAATCATCCTTGTAACCCTCAACCCCCAACCCCAGGGGGTGCATGGTTAGAAAATAGAAATGGTCATCACTAACTCCTTTTCGGTCCCCAAATGTAGTACGGCACCCTTATAAAAGGGACCCAAAAAGGGACCCTAATTTAGAGAACTCCCTAAACACTAAACCCTAAACCCTAAACCGTAAATACCCATGAGCTCTCTATAATGATCGCTAAATCCTCTCAGGGTTGGGTCAGGATTCAGCGCGGAGGAGTTGGACCTGTGGGCTTTGGTGTTTAAAGGCTTAGCAATTGGGCTATAGGGCTTTGAGGGCATTTGGGGTTTGGCGATGGGTGTAGAGTCGATGGGGACTTGAGTTTAGGTATGTTGCTCCACACTCAGGAGACATGGTGCACTTGCAAGGACTTCCTGTCCGATGACACCGTGACGTCATGGGTTGACGCCGCCGGACAGTTCGCTGCCGGCGCCGAGAATCGACAAACACCGCCTGCGTCAAGCGAGGCATCACAGCAAATGTCCAGTCAGCTTGTCTTGGACAGCCCTGCTGTCGCCACCACTGGATGCATCACCCCAAGTCACCACTGAAGCATTGCCGAGGATCGCAGCAAAAGCACAACCAGCGGCTTGGATGTGGTGCACATCCTGCAGCTTCTCTTTCACGAGCTTGCTGTCACCACCACACCCTGCATGACCCCAGGTCACCACAGATCCATCGCCGAGGATCGCCGCAAAAGCAAAGGCAGAAGCCTGGATTTGTTGAACATTCTTCAGCTGATCTTGTACAGCTCTGCTGTCGCCGCCAGAACCCGAGTCGCCCCAGGTCGCCACAGATCCGTTGCCAAGGATCGCGGCGAAAGCACAGTTGGAAGCTTGGATCTGTTGCACATCCTTTAGCCGCGCTTGAACCAAGCTGCTGTCACCGCCGTAGTCAGCGTCACCCCATGTCACGACAGAACCGTCGCCGAGGACAGCTGCAAAGGCATGGGCCGAAGCTTGGATCTGTCTCGCATCCTCTTGGCTGACTTCTGAACTCCTCCAAAAAGTTAAACTTTTAGTCTCCTTATTATAGTTATATAGAAACCCAAAAAGGTTAAAGTCCTAAGAGCCAACGAGAAGAACACCAAGTCCTTCAAGTGATCTTGTACAGCCTTGCTGTTGCCGCCGTGAAGAGGATGGCCCCAGGTTACCACGGATCGATCGCGGAGGATCGCAGCGAAGGCACTGCTGGAAGCCTGGATCTGTTGCACATCTTTAAGAAGATCTCGTGCAGCAAAGCTGTCGCCACCGTACAGTACGTGGCCCCAGGTCACAACAGATCCATTGCCGAGGATTGCAGCAAAAGCACAGGCGGATGCTTGGATCTCTTGCACATCTTCTAGCTGATCCTGAACCGAGCCGCTGTCACCACCGTAAAGGGCATCACCCCAAGTCACGACGGAGCCATTGCCGAGGATCGCAGCAAACGCGCCGTTAGAAGCCTGGATGTGGCGCACGTCCTTCAGCTGAGTTTGCACAACCTGGCTGTCTGCGCCGTGGAGAGGATGGCCCCAGGTCACCACAGACCCGTTCCCCAGGATGGCGGCAAAAGCATGGGCAGAAGCTTGGATCTGCCGCACATCCAGCAAGTCTTGCGGAGCACTGCTGTCACCGTCAGACTTCGAGTCGCTCCAAGTTACCACGGCTCCATTGCCCAAAATCGCAGCAAAAGCGCTGTTCGAAGCCTGGATCTGGCACACATCCTTCAATTGATGCTCTACGGCCGCGCTATCCCCACCGAAGTCAGCATCTCCCCAGACCACTACGGATCCACTTCCGAGGATCGCAGCGAAGGCAGCGGCTCCATCAGCGTAGCTTTGCTTGGCTTGCTTCGAGGCTGCAACACGGACCTGCGTCACATGAAAAGTTAGCAGGTCACCACTTTGCACTCCAGCGCTCTCGAGGCTTGTCTCCCCATCCAGAACTTTTCCAACAGCATTCAACAGCCTGCCCTTGCCGACTCCCAGGGCCCTCTGAGCATCTTGGGACAGCAAATCAACGGATGCATGTGCACGCGCTTCCAGAGAAATCGTCTTGCCGCTCAGCAGATGCACATCGACCGTGATAGACATGACAGGCCCCAACCAGCAACTCGGACCACAATTTGCATCTGCCCTAGGTCAACTAAATCCGTCTTCTCTGCAAACCGCAGGCACTAAAAACATTCAGGAATCAAGATTACAGCATGTAGGTCTTGAGAATTTGGAATTGAGGGCTTTTTTTTTCCAGTTTAGGGGGTTTTGGGAGCCTCCGGGATGGTTCAAATTGCAGGCAGTGTAGGCAGCTGGAGTCCCATGTCGTAGTTCGGGTTGAGGGTTTAGGGTTTAGGGTTTAGGGTTTATAGGGTTTAGGGTTTAGGGAGGGTTTGTCTCGATACCAACCGCCCGGACTTCTCACATATTATGGGCGGTTTGCTCTTCCCATTCTCTGTAGAACCCTCTGTAGACTTACCAATATTCCTAAGGGGCCCACTGCGCCCTGAGCAATGCACGCTAGCATGAGCATGCCAGGGTAAACCGAAAAACTAAAGCACACTGACTATCCGCACAGCGCTGAAATCCAAACCGACGGGGACTACGCTACACCCTAGGAAATCCAAAGGCCTCCACCCCAAGCCAAAGATGCCGAGCCCAAAACACCCGAAGCACCCGACACTATCTGCACTTTCGCACCACTTGGGCCTGGCAAAAGGCATGTGGCCCCTGCACTTTCTCCTGATCATGTCGAGAGGTCGACGACAGAGGGGGCCCCTCGTGCTTGAGTTAGGGTTTGGCTTAGTACCAACGAAAAATACCGTGAGGCGCACGGAGTTGATAACTTCGGGCTTGCGGGCTTCCAAATCTTCACGGGCTTTTGCGCGCCAGGTGCAAAGTACAAACTGCTGTCTTGGCTCAGTGCGTAAGAAAAGAAGCTGGCTCTTGACACCAGGAGGACCTTACAGTCTCTGGCGCGACCCCCCTTGCAGGCTGGAATAAGATGCATGGTCAACCGCGCTTGTGGTCGCTCGGAGAAAACGGGTCTGGGAATTTTCTGTCTGGTGCTTAGTAGGGAATGGGGGAATGGATCCCTATGGTAGTCCCTTAAGGTCCCTTATAGTAGTCCCTGTAACCCATTCCCCCATTCCCTACTAAGCACCAGACAGTTTTGTGCTAGTGGCAGGCTGTAGGTGGTCAAAGAGAACTGACCTGGAACGGACGCCGGTTCAATCGTGCTTGCCGTCTGTCGGAGAAAACCGGCCTAGGACGGTTCTGGTTTTGGTAGCTGGTCAATCAAAACTGTCCTGGAACAAGTGTATGTTCAATCGTGCTGGTAATCGGTGGGAGGAAAACATACTGGGGATGTTGTGATTTTGGTAGCTGCTCAAGGAAAACTGTGGTGGGAATTGCGTGCTTTTTGGTAAGCTGGTCAAACTAAACGCTGGTGGCCGGTCGGAAAAAGAACAGTCCTGGGGATTTGGTGCTGTTCAATCGTACTTGTGGTCGGGCGGAGAAACGCAAGGGTAGTTTACAGGGACCCCTTAAGGCATCCTTTCCTAAAGCCCTACATCAACAACCTTCATGAATGGTGTGTTGCTGGGCTCTTGTTAGCAAGCTTACATAATGTAAGTTACCATCATAGGGTTCTATAGTAAAGGATAGGCTTTCCATATAATGTAATGGCAACTGAAGTTCAGGGCCCAAAAAGTTGGAAACCTCGTTAAGGACAATTAGTGCTGGGATTCCCTATACATTACTCTTAAGGATTGAGGCTATTAGGTTTCCAACTTTTGGGCCTCTACTGTCAGCTCCTTTGCGAGAGCCCAGGTTGCACTGGCTTATGTTTTAGGGGTTAGGGGTTAGGGTTTAGGATTCAGGGGTTAGGGTTTAGGGTTTAGGGTGCAGGATTTAAGGGTTAGGGCGAGAGCCCAAGTTGAACTGGCACTAGGCGGCTCCTCTCCGGCCCCCCGCAGCGATCCGGGATGGAGCACCCGATCCTTTTCACCTGGGCTCTGGGCGAAACTAGGGTTTAGGGTTTAGGGTTTAGGGTCTGGGACTGAAATTGACTACGGTCGAGATTCACTGTGCATGGCACTATCATGTGTACAAGATCCTAGACTCTGTTTGTTGATTGGCTGCAAGTGCTCAGAATTATTCAGCACAAGACTTCTGGATTTGAAAGATCTCTGTGCAGAACTCTATCCCAAAACCACCCTCCTTGTCGGCATCGCAGCATGCAGATGAAGAGTGACTGTCATAGCACCCACAACCTAAACCGAAACTTGGCGATGAGCCAGCAACAGTCCGGGATAGGTAGCACTCTCAAATGCAACGAACCCTCAACACCACCAGAAGGCTAGGTAAACTCCCATTCAAGCAACTGGGGGGACCCTCCAGCTTAGAACGACCTGACTTGCTGAACGGCCAGATCTACACCGTCATATGTGAGGCTTGTGAATCTATTGAAGGCTATTCCGTAAGCAGGATTTCCAAGTAACATGAACACCCCTGAAGCCACAGTCCAAAGCGAACCCCACTCCCGAAGAACAAGAACGCCTCATCGCTCGGATGGCTGGAACCCCAAGCCATGCATAGTGCTCTTCTCGGGAGAAGGAAGACTGTATATACTGGAGATACCACTAGAATGTATACTCAGGTGCTATGATTGGCCCGACAGTACGCTTCTGGAACCTGCAACAATGATCTATAAGCAGCCTTAAACACGAACAGTCTCACCACGACACACAAGAAGTGGGGGCCGTGCTTGAGGGCTGAAAGGGCTGCTGTTTTCCGAGAGTAGCTTATGCAACCCTAAGCATTACTGGACCTAGTACCAACAGCACCGAAGCATTCCTTCAAATGCAAACCATTGCAAGCTGGCTTTCTCAGGATGAAGGATTCTTGGCTGACTTCTGAACCCCTCCAAAAAGTTAAACTTTTAGTCTCCTTATTCTAGTTATATAGAAACCCAAAAAGTTAAAGTCCTAAGAGCCAGCCAGAAGAACACCAAGGATTTAATGCTCAGAGTTGAGGGTCTTACAATAACCCGCCGTGAGCCTTTTCTATGCCTGTTTGAAACAGGCGGCCATCCAGCCAGATCTGAAACCACTCGCAGCCGTGCTCGCCGAGGGTGAGCGTGAAGCAGAACCTCAGGGTTCGGAGTTCCGGCTTGAAGGTTTCGCGTTCATTTAGGGTTGAAGGCTTCGGGATTGTTGAGGATTGGCCATTTCTAGGGTTTAAGATTGAAAGATTTAAGGATTCCTGTCTATAATATGGAGCCCCCCATCATAGTATAGGTAATTATTAACTGGGCTTTGAAGTAACCAGGGAGAAAAAAGTATAGACTTCTATTTTATAATGGTTCCTTTAAGGAACAGGTCCCCCAAAAAAGTATTAAAGTATGGTACTCCACAGCCCAGTTAAGGTGTTTATATTACACCACAAAACCTGTCACCCTCAAAGCCTTAACTCCGGCCTGTCCACATGACCCGTACTACCTTGAACTGGCAGATTGACACCCCTCAGCTTTGGCCCCGGGCCCTGGAGATTAGACTTGGAGTTGGGGGTCCTTTAGGGGTTTGGGGTTTAGGGGTTTAGGGTTTTGGGGTTTAGGGTTTTAGGGTTTAGGGGTTTAGGGCTTTAGGGCTTAGGGGTTTAGGGCTCAAGGTTTTAGGCTTTAGGGTTTCGGGTCTATGCACTTCAATGTTGCACTGGGCGTCGATCTCAACAACCCCCAAAACTATTTATAATTAAGGCTCTATATTAGCGCAACAACGGAAACTGACACTTACCCCAAATCGCTACCTAGTGCAGCAGCTTTATTAATCCTCAATACAGACCTCTAGAAGGTCTGAGTGCTCAAGACCCAGAGCGCCCACTACCCCTTAATTAAGGAATATACCTTAAATCATCATATTAAGGCCCCTAGAAACTTAAGGCATATTCCTTAATTAAGGCTTCTAAAGTTTAAGGCATATTCCTGAATGGCCCATATAATTCGAGGCATATTCCTTAATTAAGGGGTATTGGCCTCTCTGGGAAGTCAAGACACAAGGCGGAAGCATACCCAAAGACGGTTTAGTTTGGGCCTCCTATCCCTAATTCCCCAGGTACCTACTACAAAAAGGGTACCAGAGCCCGTACTGGAGGGTTAGGGTATAATATGAACTCCTACAAAGCCCTTGTGAAACCCCCTACGAAACCTCCCTAAACCCAAACCACTACATAGATCCCTTAGAGGAGCCCTTAAAGGAAGCCTTCACCCTAAGCCCTAAAGCCTCAAAGGAATCCCTGAACACTCAAGCGCTGTTTCCTAGGTTCCCCAGTATAGGCCCTCAACAATAAGGGAACTATTCCTCCTACCAGTTGTTTTACTTTGGGGACCCAAAAAGAAACAGAAAGGTCCGCTGGGGTGGCCAGAAGAAAAAGGGGAAAAGGGTACAACTCGGGCACCTACCCTAAACCCTAAACCTTCCTGAACCCTAAACCCTTAAACCTCCTAAACCTCCTAAACCCGAAACCCTAAA
>CAJNDV010029269.1:9875-55426 GCA_905221635.1 Symbiodinium sp. CCMP2456 | reverse complement strand
GCCTTATTAGTTTCTTCTTTGCATCAGTTAGACTCACCTGAAACGGTTTGTATTGTCTTCAGTAGACAGGTCGCGGCCTCAGACGCAACGTGCAGCAAAATTCAGGGTGGGGATTCGGCGATTATCCGCGTAGTAAATAAACGAACACATATAACAGATAACAAAACGTTCCGCCATTGCGATCGCAAAGTGGATCATTTGTCTGGTGCTTGCTCTGATTGATGCAGCACTGCGCCGACCCCAACGAGGGATAATGCGCCCGAAAATCAAAAGCTTTCAGTTGTCGGCTCACGGTCTTTATCTAAGTTCAGATTTTCCATTTAATTTTCGTGCTGAATCACTCCTCCTACGGATGACCGCACTCCTTTTGTATGCCATTCTTTGGTGCCTGGTTCGGTTGGGTCCCGTGGCGGCAGCACGCTTCCGAGGCGGAAATGTGATGCTGGAATCCGAACGCAAACAGACCTGGACATGCTTCTGCGAGCCGGTGCCGAGACTGCAATGGCTCACTGCTTTCACCATTGCCTCTTCGACTCGGTGGAGTGCATCTGGTAGGCTGAACAGCTGCTCTGTGGAGCTTGGTGATGCCCTTCAGCACCAACCAGCCCACAGAGACCGTCTTGACAAAGCCCAAGTGGAGACGAAAGGGAGGAGTAAATTTCGAAAGGAGCTCGTGCCACAGTAGTCGGAAATAGTTGCAGGCGCTCGCTCGGGTCACATGTCACTGCTTACATTCTGTAAGACACGACATGCTTCTGCGAGCCGGCGCCAAAACTTCAATGGCTCACTGTTTTCTCCATTGCCTCTTCGTCTCGGTGGAGTGCGTCTGGTAGGCTGAACAGCCGCTTTGTGGAGCTTGGTGATGCCCTTCAGCACCAACCAGCCCAGCCTTGACAAGGCCCAAGTAGAGACGAAAGAGCGGGTGAGGAAGGAGTAAAATTTCGAAAGGAGCTTGTGTGGCAGTAGCTGCAGGCACTCGCTGTGGTCACACGCCACTCCTTACATTCCGTAAGACACGGCATGCTTCTGCGAGCCGGTGAATCACTGGCACCTCGCTGCACGATCGCCCAGATTCGACGCAAGTCGCCCCGGCTGACCTTATCAGAAAGATTAGGCTGGCTAGACATCCACTTGAAGTGACCGTGCCATCTTTTCCTGATGCACAGTGCATGAAACCAAGAAAACGATTAATGCGCTGATCCCGACCGTAACCTTTGCGAAGTGCTTCCAACCTGCCCTGTTGTCACGGAAACAGACCCAAAATGGGTACAAACTCACACTGTTGGCGATGGCCTGAGAGAAAATCTCAAAAAAAACTTATAAGACCGTCGAGCACGGAAAAGACGCAAAATTTCTGGCGGCACCTGACCGTGCCCAGCCGTCACACGACCAGTGTTGCGGCAAGTGAAGCCCCAGCCGTTCTCTGCCAGACGCATGTTTGATGGCCAATGAGCGGGAAGATCATCCGCAGACACCGACCACTTACGATCCACAAGCTTGAAGAAAGCGTCTGCATATAGCACCGCAGCTGGAACCCCGGACTGCGCGAAAGGCAGGAAGCGAGGCATCGGAGATGACAAAGGAACCATCAGACACTGCGTGCATGCTCTGAGTCCTGAGTTGAGCTCGTTGGTGCCATCTTTGGGCCCTTGGGCCCTCCCGTGCAAAGGCCGGGTCAGAGACAAACCAACCGGACCCCAGAGTGATGTCGCAAGAAACCGGGCTTGCCCGCCAACTGTGCAGCCTCGCCCGGCGTCAAACGATTGGGCTTCAAACGCAGACCCACGCGCGACCTGCAGCTTGTTCACTCGAGATTCGAATGGCACGACAGTAACTCCATCCGTGCCAATCTACTGGAGCTTCTTCGGCGGTTGCCTCTTAGAAGACTTCAAACGAAAACCCAAAATTTCGCAGAACGCATCAAAGGACCTGAAGCTGGAATCAGCAGATGATGCTGGGTCGACACTCCCTAGGTCCGTCTACATAATGAGTGGCAGGGATGAGCAGCAAAGTCCTAGCCAACCGCAACACAGCATCTGTGACTTTATTAAAGTGGAAAACGCTAGCGGTGGCACCAAACGGCATGACCCGACGCCGCCAAAGCGTAGGGCCAGACGGTGTCATCACGACCATGTAACAATGACTCGGGGATTCCATTGGACACTGCCGATAAGCAGAATGCAGGTCCTGTGCCCACATCATGCCAAACTCGCCACTCGCGCGCAAATGCCTGACCATGGAAACACAAACTCCAACGTCGTCGTGAGGCGGAACACCGAAAGCCTTGATAGCATCATTGCGAAAGCTAGGGCGGTAGTCCTCGCATCGCCGTACGTAACGCTTGCCATCGGAGCCTTCCTGAACCACCGAGAAAGCCCAAGCAATGCAAGGTTGTTGATCGGGACAATCCAGAAGAGCCTCAGAGGCCCCGAACCTCAGTGATGACCTCCGACAGCAAGGCGTTTGCCATTCATCATCGACACGACGGCGCTGCAGAAGTTCCTCCACATGGTTTGCGTTCAGCTGCCGAAAAGCTTCGAAACGAAAGGGAGCGCTGTACTTGCGACCGGCGCGAGACAGCCAACCGGGAGTGGGCCGTGTGCGCCCAAGCCCAGGGACAGCTCGGACGCTCATGATGTGTGTCCACCGCTGGATAACCGCGACTCCGGAGCAACTCCAAGAAAACTGGGATTTGTACGCGCTCCTGGTCCTCAGATGCCTTGTGCGCAGACTGAGCATGTGACAGCAGACTCTGAAACCAATCATCGGGATTTGCGCGCCAGTCGACGATGAACATCCGCTTTTGGCCAAACCTAAGGTTTGTGGAGCTCTCAAGCTCGTGTACGATCGCCTGCGTGCGATCGGTGAGGTGACAGCATTCGTGCTTGTTTGCGAGTCCGTTTTGCAGAGTCTAGCTGCTTTCGTCCAGGCCAATCTTCCCATTCATTGTCGGATAAAAACAGTGCCAAGAACTTCGATAAAGTCACCTCGCGGCTCAAGGAAAGCGGCTCGGCAATCGCCTGATGGAAAATTCGAGGCAGTACTGGGTCAGTCCAATCTCCTGCGAGTGTAGCCGAATGTGACTCCGCCGGGAAATCCGTGCCAAGACAAGCCACAGAAGAAACTTGATCACGCCACCAATGTGCCAAGAATTTCTAAGCATCTTACGCCGATCACGAGGCAAAATCTTTCCGCAGATGAGTGACGAGTAGCCCCCGATGGAAAACGGTGACACTGTTCTTTGATCTCCACCGGGAGGGTCATTTGCTTACCTGTCTGTGCAACAACCATCGCCGTGGTTGCAGTTCTGGCGGCTGGCTTCGGGCCAGCGTCGCATGACATCCGGGCCCGAAGGACCTCTCATGCCACGTGGAGCTTCTCTGCCAGCCTCAGAATTGGCAGGAGTGGTGAGGCAGGCACATTGCAAGGCTTGCCCGAGCTCGCCTTGTCATGAAATGTCAAGCCTTTCATCTGGAACTTCGCAATCGAGTCCTTCGGTGGGTCGATGAACAATCTAGCGAAGCCGCCTTTTCGCGACCACCTCAGCGACCTGTCGGCAACGGGTTCGTCTTGAGCTGGGCGAAGTCCACCCGCGTCCAGAAGAGACGAGGTCTGCTCATGACCCCGAACTCGGATGCGCGCAGCAGCGCGGGCGAAGCCTTGTGCTGCTTGCTGAAGTAGTTGACCAGGCCGGCGACGACAATGGCTTCATCCTGCGTCAAGTCGCCTCGCGCTCACCGAAGGCCTGTAAACAAAGACTTGGACACTCGGTCGGAAGGTGCATCAACCTTGTATGCGAAAAGAGCCCGCGCTCGAAGCCCAAGCTGCTGGACTGCAAGGGTGGCCGAACCCCTTCCATCAAACGTGGAAAGAAGGATGACATTTTTGATGTGTGCTCGCGGCGGCAGCGAGAAAGGTGGCGGCGGAGCAGCCGAAGTCGAAGCCGGTTTGCCCGAAGACGAGGTCCCGACAGGCCAGAGTAGCAGAAGAAGTTGCGGTTGGGGATGAACTCGTCAGCATCGTCGCTCCATCGCCATCCATATTTGACTCCTCGCCCGCACCTCGGGGTCGCCATCTTCGGGACGATGAAACTATTCATGCGCTGCGTGGAAAAGCCGATCGGGCCTACGCGCTGTCCCTAGTGGCGCGAGTAGGCATGCCAAGATTGACTGACTGGCATGCCATGGCCGAGTCCAATCATGGGCCACTGCTTGCCCTTCAACGCGTTTGTCCCTGGCTCTTGAAGCCTTTTCCATTGCCTTTCTTCGCAGGGGAGCCTTTGTTGGGATCCGACGGGGCATCCTCATG
Organism: Symbiodinium sp. CCMP2456; assembly: GCA_905221635.1. Taxonomy (NCBI): domain Eukaryota; class Dinophyceae; order Suessiales; family Symbiodiniaceae; genus Symbiodinium; species Symbiodinium sp. CCMP2456. The sequence continues at coordinate 51,118 of CAJNDV010029269.1, read as the reverse complement.
GACTCGCACCTTGCACTTGTTGGCCGACGATGGGTTGGGCTCACGCAACAAAGCCTCTTGCAAGGCCGTGATGTCGTTCATGACATCCCCGGTAGCCTCCTTCCACCTGCGGTTGGCCCTACGCTGTGCACAAACACGGCCAGGAGGCCTTCTCGAAAAACACTTTGAACTGCTGTATATAAGTAGCTGGCGCGATGTTCGTAGAGCACTCGCGCAACGACCGATTCAGCCCCGAGCAGTTCCTGTTCCGGGAAGTATAACCGGTTCCCCGTTGACCGTCACAGCCTTGTGCTGTAGCGGTCCATCATGGTGCGCCATTCCCCTGGCGGCAAAGGCTATGGCACCTTGGCCTGATCTGCAGAGGATGGCGAAAGGCTCGTGGGTCCTGCACGTGGCCCTGCAATTAGCGTTGATGCTGGAACAGTTGTTGCTGCAGCGATCCTCGCTCTAGCCTCCTGACAATGTCCACGTGAACCGCAGAATCGCTCTGGCAATGGGACGCTCGGTCTCAGGAATCTCAACGGCAGCGACTCCTTACACTCTGTAAGACACCACACACAAACCAAGGTTGGACACGATACCTACAGTGATCGTAATGCCTGTGACCGTGAGATATTCCAAATCCAAGACCGGTGCAGGATCAACACACAAAACCACCCGAAAATTCTGGTACCGAGGAGGCTTCATCTTCTGGAAACGACTGTCAAGGCACTCGGGATTGCACAGTAGCTTGTGAGGATGATATCATCCCGGGATCGCCAGGCTACGGAGCGGTCGTCGCTCATGTACTCGATGCAAGTCGCTGTTCAGTGACATCTGTCGGTCGGGCCCAGCTCAGTTGGTCGCTTTGAGCGACTGCACTGCAATCAGCGGGAAAACAAACGGGACCGGATCGGAAAACGCTGACGACCAATGTTGTCTGTCTGGCTTGCTTGCTTGCTTGCTTGCTGGGCGGTTGGAGGTGGGGTCGTAAGGCCCCGCCCCCTGCGCGCAAGCGCTATGCTATGCCTGTGTCCGAGTCATGTCTGGAGGAGTGAAACAGGACAGTGACCCCGACACTCGTACAACAAACACAATCCCTGCCTGTCGGTCTGTCTGCCTGTCTGTCTGTCCGTCTGTCTGTCTGTCTGTCTGTCTGTCTCTCTGGCTCTCTGGCTCTCTGGCTCTCTGGCTGTCTGTATCTTTGTCTGTCTCTTTGTCCGTGTCTGCGTGTCTATGCGCCTTGAACCTGTGTGCCTTTCTGTGTATGCGATTACATGTCTGAGTATATGTGTGTCGGCGTGTCTGTGTAGTGTGGCATCTGTGTTTGTGTGCAGGTATTGGGAGACACTGACAAACAGGTGAACAGAAAGACAAACAGAATGAGATGGGGAGGCAAGTAGGTGGAGACCTGCGTGTTCCCCTACAAGCGTTATTCTGCATTTACACAGGTGGTAGAGTTTGATTGGCATTGTGCACTTTCGTTTTTTGTCGGTATTTGCGATACTCCGTGTCAAGGACTTCGGCATCGTGGTCTTAAAGCTTCGTGGCTTGGGGTTGGCTTTACCTTCTGGTCGTCTTCTGGTTTGTTCCTAGTGAACAAGGAAATTCAGGACGTGTAAGCCGGACAGGCAATGGAACCGCGCGCGTTTTCATGCACAGTCGCCAGTGGCACAGTCGAGAAGTCAGCACCAAGCAGGCCCTGCACAGTCTCTGGCACTGACAGTCCTGGCATTGTGACAGCAAAGCTACTGCACAACTGCCATCTACAGTCATAGGACCGATAAGAATCATGTGAGGGCACTCAGCTGCAACAGCCGCAAAAACCAGAAGTGCTCCTTCAATTTTCAGCACGAGCAGCTCCTCAGCGGCTCAAGGGCTGCAGGACTTGGCCGAAAGCTTCGTCTGCTGAGCTTGTCGCTGCTTGGGATCCGAAGATACAGACGCGGGATCCAGCTGAACTGTTGGCTGCGTTGCCATATCAACATTGGGGGCCTCATGGCTGCGGTTGGTGGCAACTTCATGCTGTAGATAAGCTTTCAGGCACACCTCGTCCTGCCCAGGCAAAGCCTGCGCCAGTTGTCGAAAGAGGCCCTTGATGTTCGTACCCATCTGACAGGATGGAAGGCTTCCGATTCGTTGAACAAAAAAGGCTGACGGCCACGGAGGAGCGCAAGTCCGTTGCTGAAACCCATGCTCTCTTCGGTGCTCAGGTGCTCTATCTTCGAATGGCCGAGACTGTAAACGTCGATCGATTACACCGTCAGGATCTCAACGCTCCGTCGTTTTTCGTCTCTACTTTTCTTCGTGTTGTTTTCGTTGCGGCTGTCCATCTCTTTCCGGCTTTGTCTGCCTGCTGGTCTTTCTTTAACTGTTTAAATCTGAAAGTTGACCTTCTGGGCTTGCGGACGCGATTCCAAGCAAGCGCAGGGCTCTGGAGCCTCTATGACCCTTGATGCACCTGAGGAGTTGGCATTTGGGGATCAATGACACAGGTGATGGCAGACTGCTTTTCAGAACCCTTAAGGCCAGAGGCATGCTCAAGTGCGACTTTGTCGCAACGCCCTCGTACGGCATCTTATGATTGGAAACATCAGGGGTGCTGAGTGTCTGTGTCCCGAAGTCTGTCTCTCGTTCTCGGCTTGGGTTTGGATCTCTGTCTACGTCTGCTGTTCACTGCGAACCGGAGGCCTGCCTTTGCACTCGTCTCGATGAACATGACGCCATTCTCCTGGAGCCGCTCGGCTCAATGCAGACCAGCTTTGTCCAAGGAGCTTCGTGCCTTGGCCTTTTCCTCGCCCTCTTCTGTGGAGACTTGCCGTCGGTCTGCCAAGTCAGTCCTTCGACATCCAACTTGTAGCAATATGTAGCAATACCGCCAACGCTTTCTCAGCTGAGGCCCCGTCTTGTTGCCAACAAGAATGATTACGACATCGTTCCCCCTCTCGCTGCGGACATCCTGCATGCTCGAGACTGGCTCTCTTTATTCTACAGAGGTCATGCCTATCCTCAATCCACTTGGAGGTGTTGAGGAATGAAGCGCGATTTGTGATATCGTAGACCTTGATTCCAACATGGTGTGGCCACTCCAGAACCATTCAACAATCAGCCAGTAGCAACCCCCTACACGTTGGGATCGGCACGACAATGGCACCTGAAGAATCGCGGATGTAGCTGGGAATCAAGCTGCGAAAGCGTTCCTTCAATTCCGGAATCGGCAAGAGCTAGCACGGGCATTGCTTTAATCCTCAGTCTCTTCACCCGTGCCTGGCCCGCGGTGTCCCACAGCTGCAACCGGACTGTTCGATCCTGCAGCTTGTGGCCCTCACAATTCCAACAGACTCGTTCGCCGAAACAATCAGGTACCGCCTCCAGATACATGGTCTTGCTCAAAAAATCGATGCCAATCGTTGCCTCTGAGAGGCCAAAACGACAATCCGAGTATTTGGCACGCACTCTCATTCGAGATGCACATGCCAAAACGAACCTAAGGAAAAGGCAAATCTTTGAGCTTCATGCCAACTCCTGCTGCTGCCGAATTAACCGAGCCTGGTAGTTGTTGTCAAAAGTATCATACATGAAACGGGTAATGACCTGATGCACGACAGATGCAATCGAAATATTATGGGATCCCCAAACCTGTAAGTGAGATCACAAGGCCGAGGGCCAGGCGGAAGTCTTGCCCACAGCTTGTTCCCCGAGGAAGACAAGCTTGTACTGCGCACGCCAACTCATCCACCGCTCAAATTCGTGACCAATTCAACATATGCCGTATGTCTCAAAAACCATCTGAAAGCTCTGATGCTTTTTAACTAGCAACGACTGGCAGGCACTGTGTAGAAACGAGCAAGATGCCACAAGAAAGTTTCTGAAATCTTGCAAACGATCCCAAGGCTCACGCCTTGTTCAATCCGGTAGCACGAACAGCTGCTTCCAGGGCCATGGCGGCGAAGATCAGTCGAAAAATCGGCTCGCGAAAAATCTGAATGAAGTCTTGAAGCGGCTTTCGAAAGGGTGAGAAAGTCCATTTTGCGTCTCCAGGGTTCATTGACAGGCTTCGCACCCGCACGGCCCTGATTCTGCAACAGCCGCTTCTTCGCATGGTCTGCTGACTGAGCCAGAGCAGCATAGCGATGTCGGCCAAGTCAGGCTGCAACACGTTCATGCACACTGCAACGTGTTAGCCCAGGGTCGCATCACAAGACCTAGTTTCGTGACTTGCTCCATGCATCACATCCGCCTGCAAAACCCTTGCTGAAGTTGCCGTAACGGAAGATACCATCTGTGCACCCTTGCTGAGTTCGACTTTCAGCCTGATAGGATCTTGGGTCAGCGATATCAGCGAAGACGAGCATGCGGAGCAAATCTCTAGCTCTGAAGCTCACCGGTCCGATTTCAAACCGACTTTAACATCCATTCACGTCATGCATGCCGAATAATCCGAGATTCTCCGAGCTAGCGGTAGGCCAGTCCATAAACGCACCCCGACAAACCAGGTTTAAAGGGATTCTTCTTCGAATGAAGTTGCGATAGAAAACTGCAGTTTGATTCCAAAGGTCTGCCGATGCCAAACAAAGGCCAGAAGCAGAAGCCTCAGCGGCTGTGCCAAACGAAGCACTGAACAACTCCGAGCACATGGTCTGTATCGGGCACGCGGGACCGCCGGACAAAAGGCTTCTTCGCATGATGAGTTTACAGCAAAAGGGAGAGGCGCTTTGCTCGCAGGCTTTTTGGGCACCATGGGTGCAAAAACAGTCGCTGACAGCCAAGCTCGCGAGCCTCCACATGAGACGTGGAGACTGTAGAGACCATCGATCTCCGGCGAAGTAGTCTCAATAAAGCTGGTCCGAGATGGTTCTTTGCCACACACAAACGGCATGTTACCCGACATGGTGACCATAACAATCACAAGAAGTCGGCACGTCGAGATCTGCTTTCAGCCTGTCAGAGAAGGCAAGCTTCGAGCTTCTGCGAAGCTTAGAAACTGCCCCTGCCTTCTGAGAGCAAGCAAGGGGGCGGAAGACGGCCTTGCCAAGTGCAACTTGACAACCCTCGGGGAAGGTAGTTTCCCACATCCATCCCTACCGAGCGCAGTGCTCCCAACAGCGCAGGTTGAGTAGACTGCTGTTTTCCTACAGGGCCAGCATTTCCGAGTTGGGTTGCGCAAGCGAAAACGGCATGTCCTTCTGCAACTTCTTCCGTCGACTCTTTTGCAGCTTCTGCTTGCGCTTCGTTGTCGACCTCCTTCTCCACCTCCTTCATGTCCTTATCCTTCAGATCTCCTTCTTTGGGTGTTGGAGCAGCACCCGTTTCCGTCTTCGGAGCTTTGACACTGTTTCCAGCCGCTGGTTCCATCTCGGTCTTGGTATCCTGACAGTGACGCATAGACCAAGCGAAAGCTAAGCAAGCTCCGCCCTAGCGCCTCCTCTGGGCTGCAAGAGTCGAGCTGCGATTTGTAGAGCTGCAACCTTGGTGGATTCGACCAAAAACCGCGCTTAGCGTACTGCGAAGCTGCGAAGCTGCGAAGCGGTGTTTTCTGTCTGCAGCCTGGAAGCCGATCAAGGAAGCCCTGGTCCTCGAAGCCCCGGTAGCAGTTCAGCTGCTGGCATTCGACAGAATCCTGAACTGGCAAGAGCATGGCAAGAGCCAAGCAAGGAGTGGATTCCTCCCTCGTCTAGCTCTCCAGGCCAATGGCTGCACTTTCGAAGACGTGTGATCAGACGAGGTTTCGGAATCGATGCAACTAACAGCGCCATCACGTATACCAGGTGTGCCTCGGGATGATGGGCCCGGAAAACCAATCACACCACATGATATGGAAATCCGAATAAACAACCTAAGCTCAATCCGATTTAACTTCCATGGCGGTCGCAGCTTGCATGGAGGCTAGCCAACAAATAGGGCAGGGCGGACACAAACGCATCTGCTCCTTCTTCCTGTAGCACTTCAGCTCATCACCGCCCTCTGTCTTGCCAGACGGAGCGAAAGACTCCTTCCGGCTGCAAATAACGATGCGAAGCCCAACCAAGACAAAACTAAACTTTCGACACGAGCTCGCACGGAGTCGCTGTCCGTCACACGAGCGCACGTGCAGCAATTCAAGGAGATTGCCACGATCGTCGATGGCGCCACTGCCACCCCTGCCCTGAGACCCCTGGCGTGGCCTGCTAGCCTGCCCACCCCGCGCCTCCTCTGGTCTACCAGCGAGTTTTGCAGCTGTGTCCTGCATGTTGACCTTACAGCTTGCGACTTGCGAGCGGGATCACACGAGCATCTGGGGTCCTGGGGCTTCCAACGCAGTCAGAAGCAAGGACTTGGAAGCGTCGCACCCGCATAAGCCCCAGCTGCGTCTCAGCCTCAGGCAAGGGCGGCAAGGGTCCAAGATGTCCAAGCAAGGGCCGGTCCAAGCCCCAGCAGAGCCAGCAAAGCGGGCAAAGCAGGGCCGTGGCTTTCGTCAGGGATGGCTCTTCCCCTGGAGGTTGAGCGCCATCGCAGACAAAAGGTGCTCCATCCTGCACCTGAAACACGGATCCTCCGACGGCTGCGGTATATAGCCTTTCTGAAGCACTCCGGCCTTGCTGCGGTACTCTGCATCGACGGCTGCCTACAGAAATGAGGACATCCAGCCCAGAGGAACCGTGCAGGCAACTGGGTGCCACGCCCGAAGCTTGTCAAGAGCACCTTGAATCTTTGGTGCTTCCTCCTTGTTTTCGGACTTTGCGCTCACATCTTGACACCAGGACCCTTGCGGGCAGTCCTTGTACTTGAGCAGCCACTCTTCCCTATCGAACTCTTTCACGACACCGAGGCCGGAATGTGGGTTTTCGATGTCGAACCTTGAAAAGCTAGGACTTCAAAGCACTCTTGTGAGTGCGCTCTGGGATCGGGACGGCGCGCCATCCTTCGTTCGCATGAAGTAGTGCGGGATAACCTCGGGTCGTGCAATGTCACTACTTCTCTAGAAAAGAGCAAGAGCTTTACAAAATGCACAGCTTTGGTGAGAAACCAGCGGTGTCTGGCCATTTATTTGCTAAGCGCAGGTTTGGCCGGTTTTGGCTAAATGCAGGAAGGGCTGGCAAAGCGAAGGACTCCAAGAATGTGCCGTTGTTGGCGCGTGCTTGTTGTGTGGTTCCAGCAGCCCATTGCGCAAGCAAGGGCAACTGCAAAATGCTTTGGCAAAGGGTTTCCAGATACATCGTCTTCCCTCAACCCAAACTGAAAGTTTAAGCCGACAAGCACCCCAGGCAAATCTTTGCGCAATGTCGTGCAACTGGACCCTGCAGACGTAGACGTCGAGACCCAGCAGCTCTTCAATAAGAAGCAGATTGTGCCGCACTCTGCTGGAACAACAGACTACAGTACAGAACTGGAGTCGAACGTGCTAATCTTAGAGAGACCACCAAAGGAGGCGCTGGTGGCACCCTGATCTCAGGAGCTCACGTTGATGAGCTGGGGCTCGTGACCCAGATTGGCTTTACCGGACTCTGTTTCAAACCGCCCGATGACCTTCTCATGGCCACCTTCGAGCTCCGTATGCCTCACGTTGAGTCAATGCCGGCATGCACTATCTCAGACTATCCCAAATCTTGTGTAGCTCAGTCTGCTGGCATGTTTGGAGAACCACGGGCGATGCAAATGCAATCACCTTCGTCTGTGCACCTGCCATAGTAAAGAGAACATGCTGCTCTGCCGCTGGCATGTCGGCTGGGGAGAAGGCTGGTCGTCTCCAGGACCACTTTCATATCTGTTTTCGGCCCACTCCTTGGTGCGTTCATGCATGAAGGCACCTTTGGCACCACGAAAGACACGCTACGCCGAGACGTGGGCTCCCTGGAAGGGGCAGCCCCATTCGTAAACAGGAGCCGAGTCTGCCTCCTCAGCCTCAGCACAAAGGCACGGCACCTGGTTGGCGCAAAGCAGATCGCGAGGCCCATGCAATCTTCTCTTTTCCTGGATCTATTTGGCCCCAATGCCCTGTACCTTTCGAAGCTGTAATCAGAGGCGGGAGGTGCTCTGACAGCGAGGCAGCGACCAAACTTCGAGATTCGAGACACGCATCTGAAACCCTCCTCACAGTGCCCATCGGCCTCAGCGGTTTCTAGGTAACAACTGAGAGCAACAAGACAAGGAAAACATGCTTAGACACGAACACTTTGGAACGATGTGAAGACTGCCGCCTGCAGTGTTGATACAGGTTGCCACCAGCACACACTCAATCTGCTGAATCCCCATTCAAAAATTCTGCATGGCCAGGCGGCTGAATGGACCAGCGGGGTCCCTTGAGACTTCTCGCATCTCCAAACCAGCAGCTCCTCCGTACGCACTGCAGCGCAAATCCAAATCTGCTGTTTCCACGAAACCTTCTTGGGACGAACGAACGTTTTCATGCGGGTAGGGGTTCGATTTGTCTGGGTGGCCACTTCAACGTGCTCCTACAAGAACGCTCCCAAAAAGCGAGTGGCAACAGCGATGGTGGATAAATAAGGATAAGATGTGGGCATGTATCTCGTGGAGTATGCCAACCTGTGGTTCTCGGCTAGCCAAGCCAGTAATCAGTGGCACCCTATGTGCCGGGGGCGGCAAAACACTACCTGTTTGCTATTGTAAAGTCAATCTGGCCCAGCTCAACGTACTCAGGCAGAAGCAAACATGGACACGAGCCTCTGGCTGGAGGCTTATGGCCGGCATTCGGCCTACCAGGCTACACACTCAAGTCACAGCCAAAGAAGATTTGGACGGCAAGCCTGGCATGCTTTGGCCAGGCTGTGGGCCAGGAAAGCCGACCGAGGTGATTTAATGTGATTTAGGTTGTAGAGAAATCAACGAGGATTGGGGTGGTCCGTCAACTTGTGTCAAATTACCGACTTCGGTGTTGCATTCGTACGTTGCAGAATTGCGGCTTAATCCTGCGTGTCAGTCTCCTCATGCCCAGATGCGGTTGATTGATGTTTAGTTAAGTTCGTTTGATCATTACACTACTGTCATTCGCACGGATCTTGAGCCGGATGGGACTCAAAGACTTGAGCTTTGTGGTTGTACGCAAGCGTAGAATCTTCCAGTAGCTGGCACAACACTTTTGGAAGCATAGACTGCACAGACAAGCAGGTATCCTGCAACAAGAAAACACAACTGCAAAGCAGGGGACAAGGCAAAACAGCTTCTCCTGCACCCCGGTTACCCAAACCACAGACAAGGGGGACGAGCAGAGATAAGATGCAGGAGGAAGCAAACACCCCAACAGACCAGCCGCGACATATAGAAACAACAAGGTTGGATAAGCCAAGACTCCGGGTTCTGCAGCAACCTACAGCCCCATGCAGCTTACAACACTTTGATGCTCCAGATATCCTCCAGCCCGCCAATCGGTCCCGCAGCCAACTCTGATGGTAGTGGAAGGCGGGTACAACCCGCCGTAACATTACTGTCAAGGACTCCCGGCGCAGCGCAGCGGCGCAGCTAAGGGTGCACAAGGTCGGCCAGTCCCGTAGGTCAATCGCCTGCCGCGCCGACGCTTCCTGATAGCACGGTACTTCTGTTTGAGCGGGTCGTCGCCAGTCGGGAGTGGCAGAGGTGCGAGTCGCTGGCCGCGGGCAGGGCATAAGCTCTGGGGAAGTCTGGGTGAAGCCAGCTATGCGTTTGACACTCAATGCTGGCCTGCCCTCTCATGCTTCCAACCTTTGCCACAGCGAACTGAATTCGGCGACATCAACGACCCGCAAACGCTGGTTGTCGGGCGCGGTTTGAAACGATGGACACGGTGCGACCGTGAGCCGGTGGCCATCGCAGCGCACAAAGCAGCAGCCGATGTCGCGCTTGTGTGGGCGCCAAAGATGCCGAAGTCGCCCCACTCCCGAGGCTCCCGATCCAGAACAAAAAAGCGTACCGCTTGTCGTCTGCCCGATTTTTTGCGTTACGAAGGCCAAAGCTGCCAGGTACCAAGGCTGCCATCAAGGAGGAAGAAGGGCGCGACGAGGAGTCGGGGTCACGTGGCGAGCCGTCGACGATGAAATCCAGGTTGGCGTCGCCGATGCACCCCGCAGACTCCGCGGGATCCCTGACACTTGCAATGCCGTCTGAGGCAGCAGCCATTTAAAGGGAAAGAAAGAAATCGAAAAAACTGCGTCGCAGAGCTGGTAGTTGGAGTTGGAGGCAGCCCGAACCCGATACTCAGTCGGCGGGGTTCAAGTCGGCAGCGTCAATGACCCCTTTGGGCTGTCGAGCCGAATATGCCGAATGCTTCGGCAGTCGACCGCTGCTTGCGCCCACTCACACAGGCGTGCTACCACACAAGTTTCACTTCCCACCCGGAACCGCCATTCCTTCCGCGATCCTATTGGCATATACGACTTTCAAGTCAACCACATGCGAACCAGCCACTTCGAGCCAAATTGACTCTGTACATGTCTGGACAGAGCGAGATCATGAGTGATCGTGATGGACCCGGACGAAGAGTCTGCAATCAGGAGCGCTGCGACATCGCTACAGGGCTACAGGCTTTGGCTGATCGATGCTCCATGCTTTGAAAGGGACTTGGACTCTCGCTGCTAAGCACCAGGCATGCATTGACATGATGAATTCAGCCTCATAGCATGACGGTTGGGTGCTGCGAACTCCTAAATGGTACCGGCAAACTGGCTTGCAGTCTGCCAAGCTGCAGGGTGAAGCGAACATCGGCAACAGCACAAACGGGCCCGCCATCTCTCCCAGATTTTCTACCCACGGCAGCTTAGAGCTGACGCTGGCTTTTGCCTCACTGCACAGGTCGCGTCATTGGCGCCTTGCGCGCACTTTGGCTGGGGGCAACTACGCCAATTCAGATCACAAAAGACTCCCAATGGCCGGTCTAAGCTTCCAAGCCCGGGCAATCCTTATCTTGATCTGCTTCAGCCCGATGCACTTCGTCAAAGCTCTTGACTTAGTCCAGAAGCTAGCTCTCTGGGTGAAACTGGGTCGGAGTGTCGAATCTGGCAAGAATCACGATCGCAGTGCTGTGAGGTCTCAATATCAATAGAACACACTTCCCGTCATGAGTGTAGAACCTAAGCAGACATCGCCCCGTCACTGACCGGCCTGCAGCTGAGAGAATTGCTGAACACATGAAACTGCCTGGTGGTCTTCCCCTGCGTGACACGTCTCATAATGCCCTATCTGGCAACACACCGTGCAGAAGTAAGGCCTCCAAAATAAAGCATACCTTCACGGTCTTCTCTCATGCTCACGAAGCCCACTAGCTGAGTTTCAGCAGTTGGCCCTGCCAGCATTAATTCCTAGAGACGATGCAGCCGGCCCTCAAGCCCTGACCCAACTGCGAAAGCAAAACCGCTGGCCCTCTAGACAGGAGCTCACATTGCCATGCTGACCGTGGGCAGTAGACATTTTCTACCGGAGTCAAAGAAAACATTGATTTGGCTGCAAAGACTTTTGTGAGGCTTCACGTGACGGGTTTCCAAAAACCTAGTTCCTTTCTCTGGACCAATCAATGATCCACACAAGCTAGCAAGCACTCCTGTGATGTGTCCGACTCTAAATACTGGCTCAACGGGATGTTTTCATAGCTGGCCACCACTCCAGTTTCGAGAAGAAGAAATCGTGGCACCAAAAGACGACTTTCAGAATTACATGTTCGAAACTAGTTCGGCCGAGGGCTGCACCTTTGCCAGGTCGGCCGGGGTCGGGCCTCGAAAAGCGCGAGCTCTGGACGGGGCCGCAGACGGCCGCAGGTGCAGGGGCGGGCAACTCAGGACTTGGCCATTCCGGACACGGCTATGAGGAAGCTAATGCCTCAGATTGAAGACGACTGTGACGACTCCTTGCGGCTTCAAGGTCCCGGCTCATGAAGCCACCAACGAAAGAGAGCAGAAGATCCTTCACGTGAGTCGATTCAAGCTCCTGATGCGCCACACGGATCCGCACCGAACACTCATTGCCGCTCACATTCATTTTGGCAGCAATATACGTTTGCCACGGCCTGTGATCTCTGGACCATGACTTCATATTCCCCGGAGATCTGATCATTTCAATGCCAGAAGCAAAGCTCCCTACCAAGGACGACACTGACGCAGTGCGTAAGCCATGGACCGCATGGACCGTCAAGCCCGGCAAAGTTGGCACTGGCGCCAGCGGGGAGACCTGCGAACTAGCAGCATAACAGCTGACTGCATCACCACACTCTCCACCTTACATGCCCTGCATTTCACCAGCAAGCTGTCTTGACCACACGAGCGAAAAACTAGCGACGGCCCTAACTTCATTCCGCACGCAGATACAGGGAGAGAAAATAAGCGCGGATCAACACCCAAAGATATAGCTTCCTGTTGGCCGCTTTGCTTGGGAACTATACTTTGCCAGCTCGACCGGAGCTGTTTTCTATCCTTGCCTCCGGGTGCACCGTGGGCGGTACGTTTACGAAGGCGGGGGCGGCTTCTCTCGTGGTCGTAGGTTCGAGCTGCTCCTGCACTCGGAACTCAGGTCTTCCATGCAGAGCCACATGCGAAGCCTCGGAGAAAGGGCCCAAGCTGCTCAGAATCGGCTGTGCGAATCCCGCCACGCGTACGGGTCCTGAAGAGTCGGATATCCTCCATTCGACACCCCAGGTCCTGGTGGGATTCCACCTCACAGTGTGCTCGGTCGACCCTCAGCTTTCCGGCTTTAGTTGAGTTTGTTACAGATTCTTCGTCTAAAGCGCCTTGGCCAGGGGCACCCGGACCTCCAGGCCTTGGGAGTACGCCAAATACCACCCTGCGCCCTGCTTTCACTGTTGTTGACTAAGACCAATGCAAGAGCTCTGCACCAGCGTCATGCGACAGATGCAAGTATCTGCGGCGGCGCCGCTTGCCTCCTCAGACCCGCGGGCAAACTCAGCACGACGGTTCTGACTAGAGCAACATGGAGCGACCCACCTCTTCCACATGTTTTGCTGCAGTCGCCCCAGTCCTGTGGTGAGGCACCACAGCATGTGGAAGTCGCAGCCGATGAAACCATTTTGAAATCAAAGTGGAATAGATCCAGTAGCCCAGCCACGCCGTCAGTGCCGAACATTCAAACGAAACTTCAAACGCTTTGGTCTCAGTTGCATCGTCCTGCCAGCCTGCCCATGTGCAGTACAAGTTGCCTGAGCGTCGTGGGCAACACGCCACTATGTCAAGACACAGCCAACCACCGCCAAGCAGCTGCTGCAGGACCTGGGACATTTGCCCACCTCGTACAGCTTTGCAATGTCTTGCAAAGACAAGGACAACCGAGCTGAGCCTCGCGAACAGCCATGTGGTCACACGGCCTGCCCCCATTTGAGGCATAACCTGCCAGTGGTCCAAAGCGGCGTCGGCTGTCTCCAGTGGTTTGCTTGTAAAGTAGCAGCCGGCGATGATGCCCTAAACATAGTCAGTGACTTAAGGCAAGCATCGCCTGCCCCCCCCCCTGTTCTTGCGCCTCATGTCTCCACCCCCGATTTCCTTTCCCCTGAGTCTGACACCCAACGCATTGTCAGCCTTGAGATTCCTGCACCTGTCTACAGCTATCATGTGCTTCGCTTACTCTCCGCCGTTCAGCATGTCTCATCTTACTTGATCTCACGGCCAACCCCATCCAGGCCAATTCGCATCTGCCGTTGCTGCTCAATTTGCCTGCCGCTGTCGTGTGCGGCAGAAGACATTCCCAGCATCCCGGACCACTTCCCTCCTCGTAGCTATCATGTTGGCATCTCTTCTTCTCATGGTGAGCAGTAGCCGTCGTCGAATTTCATGCCCTATTCACTGTTCTGCCTGAGCCCCACTCTGCATTCTCAAGGGTCGGCATGGGTCGGCCGGGTGTTTCGCCCAGCGTCGAAAGTCGGTCTGGTTCCAGCGTGACCAGTGCCACTGGATTTCCAATCCCAGTGACATCCAGACGGCTGCTCCAGCAACATATACAGTCGTCTAAATTCAGGACACCAACTTACGTTCTGGAAAGCCAGCACAGATGTCCAGTTCTGGACAAGCCTTCAACTCAGAATAACTCAGAAGCAAGCTCCATATGTCGTGCTTGAGGGTGCGACGCAGGATTGTCCGAAAGCGAGATCTTTCTCCATCACATTTGCTACCTCAAGCAAACCCTGCTGTATAGCTTCATGCACAACCATGCAGATGTGCCCTCGCTGTTCTAAGCTCTTCGCACAAGCCCCACTCTTGCCATTGCCCAACTTCACAATCGACAGGCAAGTTTCCACCGCTGCAGAGGTGGCGATTCTCAGCAGAACACGACTGCAGAACTCTGCGAAGTCAGGGCTTAGATGGATTTCCTGGGGTGGCCACGCACTCGTGGACTTCCGAGAGAGCCGCCAAGCACCCACGCCCTCCGTGAGATGCGCCTGTCCAGGCCCCTTCTGTGCCGTTCTCTTCCATGCCTCTGCCAGACCCGAGGGTGCGACGTTGCACAACCACGCGAGTGCGTCTCTGCACGCCCCCATCACAAACTGCCGTGCACCTGAAGAGCACGTGAATGCCAGCTCTGGTGCATGACTCGAGGAGTGTCGCCTGCTCCAGTGCGCCCACCTTGGTCAATTCCACACGTTCCTTTTTGCTCGTGTTTCATGCGATGGCACGAAAACTTGGAGCAATGCTGGCCAACGACGCAATCAACAGGATGATCCTTCCGACAGCCCTGCATGGCATTCTTGGAATACGGTCAGACGCAAACCTGTTATTCACGCATCATATGTCGACATGTCAAAACATGCCCGTGGACGGGTGGCGGATGGTGGCCAAACTTGGGATTGCACGGACGCAGCCTGAATCAGAATCAGCCAAAAAAACACTGCACAAAGCTTCAGATGTCCAGCCATTGCGGACTCCCGCTCGTCAACTGTCCTGACCCTGAGTTCGACTCTCTTTCGTTGCACCGCTGCACCAACTGCCATGTCCCAAACCAAAGTGTTTCACCTTGTTTGTCTCGACCATCCGATAATCAGCAGCATCAAACAGTCCACTATCCAGCGCAACAGACTAAGCGCCGTGCGGACCGAGCTCGTTCTTGCATTCCTTCACTTCTGGAAGCTGTTCGCGCTTGACAGCATTCAAAGCTTTTGAAAACGAATCTAGATAGCTTGGCAGCATAACTACAAGACTGGACAATGAATATGCAACCTTCGCTACCAACTGCATGAATTCATTGAATTGCACAGGGATTCGGCATGTCAAACCCTTCCTGGCTCTGTGAAAAGACGAGGTGCGCAGGTGCTCCATGCCAGAAAGCTGTACATGTAACTACGCAGTAACTGGCAACTGTTGCCTTTTGTCCAAGCTCCGGGCCATCGCAGTGATCGCTGCAAGGACCCCAGGCGCTCCATCTCAGCTCCAAGCGGGGCTGCGGGCTGCGTCGCTTGCAGACAGCGGTGAGAGCGGGTAATTACAGCACTTTTTGTACCTTGCACTAAAATCAGATCCAAGCGACAGTCCAAAAACGCAGTCACGGTTCGGAACCTCACACACGCAGCACACTTGCACTCATTCTAGATGTGAAGCAAGGTTCGAGGGCGCGACACAAGCGGTAGAAACTTCACAGATTCGTGTTTCGGTGCTCAAGCCCGCTGGGAAGTCGCCTCTGGCAAAAAGACTCTCTTTCTACACACCGGAAGACCTGCCTGAGGCTGGTGCCGCATTCACTTGCAGATTTGGCCACTTGCCGCCTCACGTCACAGGGACCACGCACAATGTTCGGAGGTCTTTTGGCATTCCACGATCAAGGATCCCACGTTCGGAAAGTTGTTCCTCTGTCACAGGAGACGGAACATGGCGACCAGTCCTTGTCACGAGGTTTGGGGGTGCACACCGCAGGCATCTAGAATCCTATCACGCTACATACTGGTTCATTTGCGAATCTTTCCCTCCCTGGTCTCTGACTACCAGTCGTTCTGTGGCCTGTCAAGCTGAAGGCCTGGAAGACTCCGAAGCAAAATGGCGAACAGGCTGACGACATCTTTCCCAATGAAAGTCTGCAATGCGTCGCACTCAGCGAATCAGTACACCCAAGTTCAGGCACCGGCTGACCAGTGGCTCCAGTATCCATCTGTGCAGTCTGGCGCACTGCACCTGAGAAAATTGCAACGTCTTGAGCTGCTGCAGGACACTACCGACAGAGTAGGCGACGTGTGGGTGTTGCAGGGCTCGATGGTCTCTTTGATTTCAGCATCACATTGCCTTGGTAAAACTGAAAGAACACGAAAACACAACAGGCCTTTCAACCGGCCTTCCGTGCTTCGAAGGAACCTGAGCTGCAAGGACACTGCGCTGCTAAAAGCGACGAGATCTTATCACAGTTTGTCCCAGGTGTTGACCGACATGACCAGATGCATTTACGTGCCCCGTTCTTCAATCACTATGCTGCATTATTCAGGTCTCTAGCTGACTCTGGCTGGTTCGATGTTGAAGCTCCTGGAAGTTACGTTTCACTATCATTGAGCGCTCTCTCCGCTGTCCATCGGCCAGGCCTGCCGAGGTGGACCGAAGTCAGCAACATGTCAGGCACGCTTAAAGATTGAGGCTTTGGACCAAAACGTGCGCATTTGGATTCCATGTGGTGTTCAGGACCAGTGAGAAAAAATTGCTGTTGTGGGAGGAAAGTTTGTTCGTTTTGCTCTCTGCCGCAGTTTTGAGACGTCCTTACATAGAGCTTCCCAGGAGCTGCAAAGATACAGTTTCTGATTCTCAGCTGTGGAAATCCAAAGACTTCATGCTGGCTAGCTTGCCGAAGGCGAACATGTCAGCGGTGACCAGATTTGGAGCTGAGGGAGGCTCGGGAATCTACTGAGCACTGTTCGGCTAACACGCTCGGCAATGGCGCCCGCAAATCAAGCGCAACTGCACCCTGGATGTGAAAGCAAGTGCACTATGGAAGCAGAAGAAGCAAGATGCCTGAAAAGTATCTGTGAAGTCTAAGACTTCATTTGTGCAATTCTTGCTGAACCCATGGGCATAGCAGAATGAGGGTAGGAGCGAAAACATGTTTGGGAGATCAACTGATCGCAGTCTTCGTGGCCTTGGTTATGCTGGTTTGCGTCGTCCGGGATGCGCAATTCAGTCGCAAGGCGGTCGATTGAGCATCGTCGGCATGCTCGCAGAGTCGCTTGCTTTAAACCTTTCGAACAGTGAGAAACTCTGAGATAAAACAGTGAAATCAAAAAGAGACCTAGCGGACCTAGAAGCGAAGGATCCCCAAACTTGACTGCGCCCGAGACTGCTCTTCACTCGCCACATACACAGCACTTGGATTGGAGCACAGAAGCAAGTGGGAACCAACTCCATCGCTAAGCCCCTATGCTTCGCACAGTTTGAAAGCACGGGTGCAAACCAAGAGATTTCCTGTATCGTAAGGCCTGGGCTTTGAGGACGTGCCGCTTTCGAGACCGAATGCCACCGTCCTCAGCAGAGCGCTTTCAGTTTTCCATCATCGCGCTCACCTCTGAGACCCTGGCGCAAGAACGCGAGCAGTAGCTCCAGGCAGCCCATTCACCCCATACCTGGCACGTCGATGCACATCGCGTGTGCGACCGCCCAGATGCGCCCAGGCCGAGGCTGAGCTTGCGGCACAGTCCCTCTCAGCACATTCCACCTGACTGGAGCAGGCCTGGCCGCGGCCCGGGTTCCGCAAAAAGCTCTGACTCCATGACTGCGGATATCCACCTGAACCTCTCCGAGTGCTTCGTAACAGCCATGTCCATCAACACCACGCAAGCCGACAATCTGTCGGCCTCGCAACAAAGGAGATACACGCAGATAACATCGCAGCCGCGCACATCCAGCAGTCTTGAATACATCCGCGACCACATGTGACCACAAGAGGAACCTGCGATTTAAAACTGAGTTCACAACTGCGCGTGCGCTGCCCCACTCCGCATGTCGTGGAGCAGAATCCCCAGGACTCCCATTCTGGACAGGGTCATGCTCCGAGTCTTCTGCAGGCTTTGCTTATACGTGACAACACGAACTGCTACTGTTGCACCAGCTTTGCCGCAGGTAACCCACAAACAATGGAGCCAGTTTCCTTTCAGATTTGGAAATATTCATCGGTTGGGAGTTGGCTGATACTCATACACTATATTCTTAGTATGAATTGCATTCCCGCCACGTTCTTGGTTAGTAGTAGTAGTAGTAGTAGCAGCAGCAGCAGCAGCAGTAGTAGCGGCAGCAGTCGCAGTCGTAGTCGCAGTAGCGGTAGCGGGAGCAGGAGTCGGAGCGGGAGCGGGAGCGGAAGCGGAAGCGCGTGCTAAATCCGGAAAGTGTTACTGCTTTGCAAACATCCAAAGCTCCTTGCTCCAGGTTTGAAACACCTTCGGAGCCACGGGCCCAGTCTCCTGCAGTGGCCGATGCTCTGTTTTTGATGAGTCGAGTCTTGTTGATGTATCGAATCGACCCTTGGTGTGTATTACATAATGTCAATTTGTTTTCGCGTTGTTGCACTTCCAAAATGAACTCGAAAATGCTGGACAACCAAGTTTGTGATGAAAACATATCTGAACAATTGGTTTCTCCCACGCTGCGGCTGCTGCTGCGGCTGCTGCTGCTGCTGCTGCTGCTGCTGCTGCGACTGCAACGGTGCTGCCGCTGCCGCTGCCGCTGCTGCTCCTGCTGCCACTGCTGCTGCTGCTGCTGCTCCTGTTGCTGCTGCCACTATCTGCTGCTGCTCCTGCTGCTCCTGCTGCTCCTGCTGCTGCTACTGCTGCTGCTACTGCTGCTACTGCTGCTACTGCCACTCCCACCGCCACTGCCGCTGCCACTGCCGCTGCCACTGCCGCTGCCACTGCCGCTGCCACTGCCGCTGCCGCTGCCACTGCCGTTGCCACTGCTACTGCCACTGCCAGTGCCACTGCCACTGTCATTCCTACTCCCGCTGCTACTGCCGCTGCCACTCCTCCTCCTCCTGCTCCTCCTCCTCCTCCGCCTACTACTACTACTACTACTACTACTACGACGACGACCACAACGACGACGACGACGACGACGACGACGGCTGCTACTACTACTACTACTACTACTACTACGACCATTACTACGACTGGGTCGACTGCGAACGACGACGACGACGACGACGACGACGACGCCAACAACAACAACCACAACAACGACAACGTCGACTTCGACGACGACGACGGCTACTCACCACTCACTACTCACTACCCAATACTCACATTACTCACTACTCCTACTCCTACTCCTACTACTGCTACTATACTACTACTACTACTACTACTACTACTACTACTACTACGAAAACGACGACGACTACTACTACTTCTGCTACCTGCTACCTGCTGCCTGCTGCCTGCTACCTGTTACCTGCTACCTACTACCTACGACTATTAACTACTTATTCCTAACTACTAACTGCTATTTACTGACTACTGGCTACGGGCTACTGACTATCCAGCTACTAACTACAACTACCTCGCACGTGCTACTGTCTACTAGCTAGTGCTTGCTGCTTACTATTACTCCCTCTCCTCGGGCTGCTGCTACTGCTACGCTGCTACTTGCTACCTGCTACTGCTGCTGCCGCTGCCAACTCCGCGGCCACTGCTACTGCTATGGCTACCACCACCACGCCCACTTTCAGATCGTTCGGTTTTTTCAAGCTGAGCCCCCGCGGGCCTGAAACACGGCAATCGTGTCCACTGCAAGATTGGCTATTGCAGCCTGGCCCAAGGCGCCACATGCGATGTGCACTCGCCTCTGAAGCCCGCTTGCTCAGCCCCGTGACGCATAAGAACTTCAGTCTTGATCCGGTAACTTCGAGGTGGGCTACGACTTCGAGCGATAGTGACGGACAACCTTCGACAACCCCAACGGCTGAATGACGCCAAGCCCGAGGCAATATGAGCTCAGCTGCAATACCCAGGAAATGTTCACACAGCATGCAATTCCCGCCTTTGGTCTCTATCAGAATGCTGGGGCCTGGAGCTGATTTCGATTACTCGCCTCTGTGCTTGTCTGTCATGCATGCTGTCTACTTCTGGTTGGGTTTGAACAGTCACTGTGCCCAACCGGCTTGCTGGGCTGAACCCAGTCCTGCTGAGCCGTTTACACAGCAGCTCGCTGGGCGCCTGACAATCAGCACCTCCGCCCGACGGATAGCGGTGCACCTCACGGGGCGCAATCTTCGCACTTTTCCAATTCTGGAAGGGGATGGAGGAGTCGCCTCACGATGTCGGTGCGTCTGCCCGCCATCGCATGATCTGTCGCAAGCATCCTGCCAGGGAATCCCCTGTCGTGCCCCGTAAGCACATCGAGACCCTTGACCGCTTCAACGCATAGGCAGCATGTGCCTGTGAATGATTGTGACGATTTGAGCAAAGGCTGCAACTGATCCAACCCAAAAAGCGGGAAAAGTGGCTTGAATGGAGCTGACATGCCGGCGCACCCACGCGGACCATGGAGAAACGTCGCAGTCCACCCGTTCACTGTCACACCTCGGAGCGCACGAGGAAGGGGGAGAGACAGGGGGAGGGAGAGAGACAGAGGGGAGAGAGAGAGAGAGAAAGAGACAGCGAGAGAGAGAGAGAGAGCGAGAGAGAGAGAGAGACAGACAGCGAGATAGAGAGAGAGAGGGAAGGAGAGGGAGAGAGGGAGAGAGGGAGAGAGGTGACACACCCCGCAGCGTCAGCAGGGCTGATTATGATGCACATACTGCATGCAATAAGCAAAATGAAAGGCTTGGAATCAGGCGATGCGGTCTCCAAAATAGGCCCTGCACAGGCTTCGCCAAACACCTGAGGCACTCTCCGGCATCGCTGAAGCACAGCAACACACTAGAGCCAGCAGGCTTCTTCATGCTACTGGGTCTTCACGGGTAGTGCATCAAGCCTTGTTCAAACCTCCCCCCTTTCACCCAAATGCCTGCATCGCTAAGGCGATGTTGGCTGCTTTTGCTTTTACACAAACAATTCACAAACCAATTCCGAAGGACTTCTGGTGTTGGGATGACATCGCTTAATCAACACGTGGATCAACGTGACTCGCGCTTGCCAAAGACTCAGACCGACCGACTGGATGTTAACTCAAGGAACCCAAAACAGGCGAGCCGAAACAAAACAGCACAGCTTGTGCCTCTGTTTTCTTTGCGAGCCAGAGGGAACTGTAACAGGCTGCAGCTGCCATCAGCAACAACGAACAGCAGCTGTGTGGAAACGATGTTTATTCAGACATGGCATGAGCGCGCACCGGAGCGCCCGAGAAAGAACTCGGTGCCCAAAGCAGTCTCCTCATTTACTGCCTCGCAAAAGCATGCACAGAAAGCCTCCCCGAAAGAAGCTGAAGAGCTGCAGAGTGTTGGAGGTGGAAGCCGGGAAGAGCGGGGAGTGCGAGGGGCTGCACTCTCTTAGAGACGCCAGTTTTGATTGCCAAGGCTCCAAATTATAGACCGTGAAAAGTCCCCCACCAAAGCTTCTCAGACGGGGCTGACTCAGGCGCACATCTTTTGGCACAACAGCTGCTGAGACTTCGGCAGATGGCAGGCGTGCGATGGTTCGCTTCCGGGACATCTGCCCGTCGAGGCCACAATGGGACCATTGTTCCCAAGACCTTTGAAGACATCACACTTGGCCGTGCACATGGTTTGCAGCTCTTCGCGTGCAAAGGCTCCAGCGCCCACTTGCAATCCTCCTTGCCAGATGCTCTGCATGTTTCATCGGCCTCGCAGCTCATGCCATGTTCATGTTACAAAGGCTAGCTTCCCTCTGTCTCGCTAGGGCCGCGTCTCCAGGGCAGGGTTCTATCTCCAGGAGTGGCCCAGCCTTTGGCCACCCATGGTGATCACAAATAGAAATGAAAGACTTGAAGACCTGGCTACCTTGCAAATATGCTGCAGACTATCACTAGCAGACATCCGACAGCTTACCCAATACCTTCTCGCCGGGGACGGTATCAGGTGTGGATCCAAATGCCTTGCCAAATTGAGAAGGAATTGTCCTGCAGCGTCACTGTAACTTCAGGCCATGCAAGTGGGACAAATCTGCTGCCGGTGCTGCGTCAAGATGTGTTAACAAGCAATGATGCTCTGTTCCTAGATCGTGATTGGTGCCTTGGGTTTGTCTGCTAACATGATGAACTTCGCAGCTCGATGTCCCTGCCGCACATCTAGGGAAGGCGAACAAACGCGAAAGTCCTGAATGAGAGAGAGAGAGAGAAGGATCGAAACCCATGATATGAGCTTGGCCATCAAACCATGTAAACTGCATCCCCACAAACTTCGGCTTCTCACGTTTGCAGGATAGCTCTGGGGACTGCACACATGGCTCACCCCCGTGTCTGGCCTGCTGATCTACCTGAGCAAAACTGCGCAAGGACGGAGCGTTCACAGGCCTCAGAAAAATCCCTCCACAGAGTCCATACACCCATACGCCTACGAGTCGAATTTACTGCAAGACACCACGCGTTCTCGAGTGTGCCATCCGGTGACGCATCCTCAGAAGCACAGAATGATCAGAATGATCAGACACTACACGGGCGTGGAAAGGGCATGGCTGGTGCTGCAGGTCGACCAGCTGCTCCAAGGCCCCAAGATGCAGTTTTGTGGAATCTGAGCACAACGGTGCACTGTCGCAACACCGATCATCCGCGCGACGTGGCGGGGCCATGCGAGGCCTTCGGGCAGGCTTTGGTCTGCGTCATCTCTCCAGAGCATGGCCTCGGCGGCGCGACGGGTGTGGTTTCCGTGCTCAAACCGTGCTTCCGAAAGCGAAAATTCAGCTTCCCTTGCGGCCTAGTGCTCCGGGAAAGCGGCGTGCCACCATTCATCGGCATCTTTACAATGTCTCTGCTGCGGTCCATTTGCAGACTGGACCAGCATTGCAATCAAGGCTGACGCAGCTAACAACCAGAAGCAACAGCTCGCCTGACAATGCCACCCATCGTTGACTGACACCTTATGAAACGGGAGGTCTGGCGGAGGTATTAACAACTGACCCCACACCTAGTTGCGAAATATTTGCGAAGTAACCCTGCGATCTTGGGATTTGATTGGTGCTACACGACGTTACGACATTGGCATGCAGCGGGGCCGCTGTCTGCAAGAGGGGTCCCCAATCGGAACCTGGCGGATGAAAAACTGTCACGTTGACCGCCTTAAATGGATCTATCCGAACGGTTTCTCCCAGAAAACTGAAGTAGCCATGTCTCTCTTCATTTGTTTTCTGTGTCAAGAAAGCATGAACAAGTATTTGTTTCCGACCTCTTTCCTGGTGTTGAAGCTTGATCAGTCTGGACAACAACAGCGATGCGTTGTGTGTGTGCTGTGTGTGATGTGTGTGTTAATTGTGTGTGTTAATTGTGTGTGTGTGTGTGTGTTAATTGTGTGTGTTAATTGTGTGTGTTAGTTGTGTGTGTTGCGTGTGTTAACTGCGTGTGTGTGTGTGTTGTGTGTGTTGTGTGTGTTGTGTGTGTCGCGTGTGTTGTGTATGGTCGTCGCAGTCGTCGTCGCCGGGGAGAGGAGGAGAGCGAACGAGAGAAGAAGGCGATAGCTCGGCTGACAGACGACCAGAAGGAGAGAAGAGGGGAGAGAAGGCGAGCATACTGAGAAGACACCAATCCGTCGTATGGTCGTCGCAATCCGCGTCGCCGGACTCTGAAACAGCCATGTTGCAGGGAGATTTAGAACTCAAATGTCAAGCTGGCTGGTAGCCGGTTACAGCTTCTGCCAAAGGAAAGGATGCACTCGAACCTGAGCTCAGGTTCAACTGGGCTATCAAATTTGTGACGTGCTGTTGCACTCTCTGGGCGGCACCTGAAGAAACACAGATCCTGCCTCACTCTGGTGCAAGGCTTTGCTCACACACTCCACGCACGAACGCTCGCGAAGCTCACTGATCTGCAGCCAACATGCGAGCGCACAACGAACATGTTTTGCGCTCTAGCATGGGGTCGAGCGACAAGTCAGAAACCGAACAAGTGTGTCCGACCGACCCGAACCACGAACTATCGAACGAGACACCCTTCCCGCGCGTCCTCATCGAGGGGAGCCACGAAGTCGGTTCTGTGATCAGCAGCGCAGTTCACGCCTTTTCCAGGGCCCTTCTTGGAGGAAGTTTTGCCTTCCGGCATGCCCTTGCCCTTTCCTTCGCCTTTCGGCTTGTTGCGCTTGCCTTTGCCCTTGTCCCCGGACTTTCCTTTCCTTTGCTGTCGGCGTTCGGGCAGTATCCGCGGGACTGAACCAGACCTGCCGACGTCACGGTCAAGGCCTCAGCAGCGGCAATCAAGGCAGAGCCTTCGCCGTCATCGCCGGCATCGGCGTTGTCTCCTTCTCCGAGATCATCTCTTCATCGTCCTCCTCCTCTTAGTCGGGCTCTTCATTGGGCTCGTGCTCCTCCGCATCCTCGCCCTGATGGGCATCGTGCATTTCCTCCCCGTCTGGCTCGCCTTCCTCACCCTCCGTCCTGCCAATCTATGTTCCACTGGCTCCACTTCTGTGGTCGACCTTCACCTGGTACTTGTTACCGGCCGCCAAAAGTAGCGGGGCAACAGCACGCTCGTCAAGTTTCAAGCCGTCCAAAAGTTTGATCGTGCGGGCTTGCTCGGGGATGCTCGGGGTAGCTCGGCACACCACTGTCTTGCAATTTCTGCTCCAAAAGCTGAAATCTCCGAACAAAGACCGTCTCGCTTTACCCCTTGAAGCCGTCCTATGCTCTCAAGTCACCGAATGACACCGCCCTGCCTGAAGATCTCCTGCTCGCCAAATGCAGCTTCCAGGTCTTCCAGGAGCCACTGTATGCCATTCTCGTTGTCGAAGCGGTCGTCGGCCACCTCTTCAAACTCCAACTCAGCCTCCCCGGTCAACTGCTCCAGCGCTCGAAGAGCCTGTTCGTCGCCGTCGAGGAGGAATCGCTCCAGATCGCCAACTTTTCTCACCAGACTGGGTCCCGGAGCTGGACCCGCCTCGTGATCCCCGCTTCCTCCGGGACGGCACGGGGCTTGGAATGTCCTCGCCACGGCGCCCGGATCAACTTGCGCCGCGCCATCGCCGTCATCAGCGCCGTCAGTCTGCAAAGCGATCTCGGCGCTCTCGTCCTCTGACAATGCCGCGCCAATCAAGTCGAACAGGTCATCATCAAAAGCCGGAGCTGCCATCAGATTGCACTACGGGACACTACGTCAACCTGCGTCGCTACCAATGCGATTAAAATGGTGTAGCAGGGAGTCTGGAGCTAACGTGTCTGTAGACCCCAAGCAAAGAACTGGCTCAGGCCTTTTTGTTTCCATGCGCATGCCGTTCCCAAGTTTAAGGTTTTGAGCGCGGTGCAAGGCGAGCTTCACGGCTGTTCCAGCACAACAGAAACCTTTGGTTTAGCAGTGCGTGCGGACTATTCAGCTTGCAAACCTTGTGAACTCCTTGTCCATGAAATATCCTATTGTATCCCACCGATTCCAAACCTCACCGGGTGACGGTGCCGCGAGAAAAACATGTGCACATGCTTGCTATATACACATGACCTTGTGATGGTTCAAGCGCAAAGTGCGACCACCTGACTGAGAAATGGACCCTTCCCACTCAGACCAATCGCCGAAGTTGCAATCCTGCCAGGCCATCGAGGAAGTCTCATTCATTGCCACAACAACCTCTCGTTTGACAGGCCTGCTCTTGCTGGCAGACCACGGGACATGTCTTCGTCTCGAGCGTAGGGCCTCCCAGGCTTGGACTCCAGAGTTGCAGGCCATCGTTTATCCAGCATTGTCCGACCCGTGCAGCCGACGCCACAGTTGTTGTTGTGTTGGCTGATGACACGATGTCTTTCGCACAGACCTGCCACAGGAGTGTTGAGGACGACCGTCGGGAAGATCGGCAACACCCGGTTCAACACAGGAGAGATTTGCCCAAACATGTTGGATCATGCCATTCACTCCATGCGCCAAACTCGCAGTTCTCAGCAACACACCTCATGACGCCGACAAAGTTATGCATGGTGTCTCAATGCTGATCGCATCTGTGATTTGTTGTGGATATGCTCAAGCTCTGTGAGAGGTGCGTCTGACACTCCTCTTTGATCGGGCAGGCGCTCACATTGAGCTGCGTCCCGGCCTCAACGTAAAGGACATCTGTCTAGGAGATCGCGCCAGATCAGGTGCTGGGGCGACGGCGCATGATGCCTCATCCGATGCCATGAAGAGAAAGTCTGTGGAGTAGGAAGTCAATCCCAGGGCCTCACGCTTGGAAAAGTTAAGTCAATCGCCTGCACGAAGCTGCACTTCGTTTCCCTGCCGAGTCTGATGCTCTGTTGCGTGTCGTGCTGGTAGTGCCACACTTGTCACAAGACTCTGACCTCAGTCAAGCAAGCACACAAACTGTCTGATTCTCGCCAGCCGCTTGTCTCCGCCTCATCGTTTCAGAGTGGAAAACAAGTCTGTGGGGTCTTCAAGCAGCAGTGGCCAGCACCGCAGCACTTTGTAACAGGCATGATACTGGAAATCGCTGAATCCTGTCTTGACCCCCAGCGAGGAAACATGGTCCCTCTCTCTCTCACTCGCTGCTTGGCCATCTCGCGTTGACCAGTATGTCCAAGCACAGAAGAGAGGATTTTCCTCAGAGCTAATAGCTGTGCCGAAGCATGTGTCAGCTTCCATCCCGAGGCTGGAATGCAGCCATGCGGCACATTTGCTGTGACAGGCTCCCGCTTCTTTTGCATCCATCGGCTTGCATGGCCTAGCTTGCTGCACACTCCCAGTAATCCGAGCAGCATGCCAGTTTCCGGCAGGTCAGCCTTCCGCAATGATTTGGCATCTGCTGGATGTTGCGAAAGCGAAACCTGCTTGATTCAGCGCAGTGGCGAAAATCCTGAAGAATCATCATCGAAGTCTGCTGTGCAGTCTGCCTCTGCCCGCCACATTTGGAGCAACTGCCCCAGTGGCTCCATGCCTGGGTATGCTCGCCTAGCTACCACCTTGCTCTTCGCCTAAGGGCCAGTCTACCAAACCCGGAGAGATCTGCGAAAGTCACTGTCTGAGGATCCCGCACCCCAGGTACAGTCGTGGCAGCCACTCTCTGGACAAGGCTCCCTGAAGCGAAGACATGGCTCTTTACGAGCTCACGAGCTCAGCTCTGCCCAAAAGTTGCTTGAAGACCTCGCTGGGAACCCAGCTCACTACATCGATCAATCTCCGCGAGCTCGCCGCTGCAAGGACTGAACAAGCAATTCTCTGGATGCAAGCTCACCGGCTTTGCGGCTCTTGCTGAGTCACGTACGTTCCGCCATATGCTGATGACAGCACGATGTGTCGAGAACGTTCGGTCTGTCCGCCTCCACAGCTTGCCTTTCAAGCAATTGGAGGATGGTTTCTATTGATTCCATGTCGATACGACAAAAGGACGCAAGGAACATGCCAAGGCACTGTACACTCGCTCCACTGCTCCCAGTCGGACATGACCTCGAGGCTGAACATCCACTTTTACTTCGCCATGCTCCTCTCACTTGAACATATGATATGCAAACTTGCCAAATCTGGGAATCGAGCACAGTCTTGTCGCCGCCTGTTAGCACCACATTGGTCGATGGGCTCCTTGGCAGAACAGGGGAACACGCTGCGAAAAATCAGAGATTGTCCAAGAACCTATCCAATAAGGCCAGGTTAGCCATCGAAACCCTCCAGGACTAAAGTTTGCTGTCGGAGATCGCGCCCAACATCAGGGTTGCAAGGCACTACCTCTTTGACCGTTCCATTGCATGACCTCACGAGATTTCACCATGACAATAGCCTGTCACTCCACTTTGCCAAGCTGAGCCTCAGGCTCTCCACCTTCAGTCGCGAATCGCTCGATAACTCGATTCCGTTCCCGGATGCCGAAACAACTGCAACTGCATTGTGACCTGTCGCGACACGCATCAAGCTTAAATGGCATGAACCGGTTCTCCCCCTAGCGATTCAAAAGCTCAAGCTGTGCCAGCACACCAGTGATTCCACTCACCCATGACGCAGTCTTGAACGACGTTGCATTCGGCCATGTCAATGCAAGCCTGGCCAAGTCAGAGCCACACGAAGTAATGACCTGTCAGCCGGACCTTGTACTCCTCGCGCAACCCGACCGCTGGCTTCCCACAATGGCTGGGTTGGACCTGCATAGCTTTTGTCTCCAAACTTTCAATCATAAAAAAATTCCTCGTCTCTGAGCTGCTGACCGCCACGTCACGACGTCTAGACTTGTAAGCTGTCCCACATGTTGCAGAGCCTGCAGCCCACAACACTGAGCAGCGAGACCAGGCACCATGGTTACAATTCAACAAAAATCCGAGGGCTGGCACAGTCTGTCCAACCACTCCATTCACTCCATTCACCTGGCAGAGCAGCATTGGATGACGTTGCCTAAGCCAAGACCAAAGCCCGTTCACCACTCTTGCCTCCATGAGAAACATCCCTCATGTGTGATCATACCGGTACCACCGGTCAGTTTGGCCACAATCTGAACGCTGCAGGGGCGGAGGGGCCCCCTCTGGTCTGGACACTGTGCCCATCATTCATCTTCGCATCTACACCGCTTTGCTGCTGCCGACGTGCTGTTCAACTCGCCAGCGCGAAAAGACTCTGCAGCACATGGGACTGGGCATGTTGTGAATGGACAAGCTTGAGTCTTTTGCTGTTAACGTTCACTGCCGCATGGTGCGAGCGTTTCTTTTTCAATTGATGGCTTCGTGCTGGACTGCTCCTACAAGTAAGATTGCGACTGCAGCGTGGATACGTCCTTGCCACCGCTTCGCCACCACGCTTGGCATGCATCGTTAAAGCAAAACGCCGAGCGACGTGCGATGACCATCGTGTACAGGATGATCATTAATGGATGCACCATAGAGGTGTTGAAGCAATGCTATGAGTAAGAGGATGGTCAGGATCGAATCACCTGCTGGGCAAGGATGCTTGTTGCAATGTTTGTGACCATGCCCATTCCAAAGTCAAAGCAATGACGAGAGCTGCAGACGAGACCATGTGCGAAGAGTTGATGGTGCGATGAAAACGGTCCTCTCACTAATTCGCAAGCCACTTCTTGCGAAACGGCCGGGCACGGCTGAGCCACCAACATCAAATCCTGTATTGACACTGCAGGCGTCTGCTTGACGTCTGTGTCCACCCGCTTTCTTCCAATCGTGTGCAATGGAGCCCCTTCTAAAAACATTCGAGATTCATTCATTGGAGCCAGAAGTAGGAAATGCCTGAGAAGTGGAGGCGCTACTTGCCATCGCCGAACCAGCAGAGCTGTCGAAGTGTTGGACACCCGCAAAAGGGACACGGCCGGAGCCAAGCTGCATGGACAGAGTCGAGCAAGATCTCAACTTCGGGAAGAGCCCCGAATGTGACTTCAGGGGATGAGTAGAAGGTACAGTGGATGTGCTCGCAGGTCCAGGTCAAGACTGATCTCGAAAAAGAGCGACAGTCCATTAAAGACAAGTTTGAGCTTTGGGAGAGGGGAAACATCAACAGAGGGCGGAGAGAGAGAGAGAGAGGGAGAGAGAGAGAGAGAGAGAGAGAGAGAGAGACAGACGGACAGACAGACAGACGGACAGACCGACGGACGGACGGACGGACGGACGGACGGACGGACGGACGGACAGACAGACAGACAGACAGAGATACGACGGCGAAACTGACATTTATTCGAAGCTGACAAACAGCACCAAGCAGGACAAAGCTCAAAGCCCGAAGTGCCGTTAGATCAAACTGCAGCTCTTAGCCCGGGCGAACTCCGCACTGGATCATACCATTTGCAAAGGCCCTCGCCAAGCTGCTGCAGGCCCAACAAAAACCAAAAACCAAGAGCTTAATCATGCCAGTGGCTTCAACAGAGTAAACATCCACTTCTAGAACCGCTGGCGCCTTCCTGTTACCGGAATTACTTTGCACGCGATCGTGTTGAGGCGCAGGCCATCCAAGCACGCAGCGTCACAGGACTCCGTGTTGCAAGGCCTCAGAATTCCAGTGATCTGAAAAAAGTCACCTAGTGCCCGTCAACATCCATCAGCATTGGTTTAGGCGACGGCGCGATCTGGCTCTTGTCTTTGGGGAAGCACAAACTGCAAGCCACTGTGGCCAGCTGCATTCATCTTTTGCGCACCAAGGCCTTCCACCATGCTGCGGTGCCACCGCCACATTTCTCTCTCGACCTGAGACATACGGTTGAATCGGGGATACTCTGTGCCCATGGATGTTGTGACCTGACACGACGCTATACGACGATTCATATGCTACGGCACAGGTGTTCAGGCGGTTTCGTCGCGCATACAAACAAAAGAGAAACAGCCTTGGTCGGAGCTTCTTGCACTTCTCAGACAATTAAAGGAACAGTTGTGCAAGCCTTTGTCGATGCGAAGGGCATAACGACCTTTGGTTCCTGTTCACACTGCAGTGACGACCACGCGAGCATCCGCATGATTGAAGACAATCTAGATCCTGATCGGACAGCAACTACTCAAACAAAAACTGAAGTGCAACGGAGGCGGATTGAATTCACCTGATGCGGAAAGGAGCTCAGCAGCATATGCTTGCAGCTGCTGCTTAAAATTCCAGCAATCAGTCGCGATGGATAGCTGCCGGCGAGTTCAACCCATGCTGACCAGTAAGCGAAGTTTTCGAACTACTTAAGCACTTTATTAAGCACACAGTCGTAAACCTTTCACTGTCTGACGCAGACGGTTCGGGACTGCAAAGGTCGAAGCTTTGCTTGGATTCTGCGGGCTTTGTTCATCGCCCTCGACTGCAAAGGGACTCTTTGCGCGTCTGTCCCAAAAACCACGCAGCTCATCATAGCTCTTCGATTACCATCTGGACTGAGGTTGCTGCGCTTCGTTCCTCCATCACAGGAAGCTGAGCAAACCGACCAGTCCCACCACTCCTCAGCATTGCGCAAAACGGCTTTCCCTAACACTGGTACTAGGCCCAAGCTTGACATCTTATACCCAAACGTTGAAAAACATCAAGCTGGTCTGCTTCACGGCGCCTGGCATGCTCTTGACTTTTGATGTCTTGGCGTGTTTTCTCGACTCTTTTGTTATATCTCCGTCTGTTTACGGCCGTCTGGCCAGAGCTTGATCCCGTGACCTCATTGCGGCCAGCAATTTTGTTCATGGGGCTATTGGTTCCTGCTACCTCTTGTCAAGCTATATGTCGCCTCACTTGCGATCACGCTTCTGACAAAGTTCTTGTTGAAGACTCAGCAAGATGGCTGTACACGAAGAAGCACACCAGGACTAGACAGCTAACAATGTCGAAACAAGTTTGAAAAGCCCATGATCCTACCCGCTGGATTCAAGACTCAAAATTGGTACACCCGTACCAAAGGCATGACAAAGTTTGCAAAGGAGGATGAAACAGGAGTTCACGGCACCGTCAACAAATGAAACACGGCGTAGCATTGGCCAGTACACAACCACGACAAATCCTCTGCAATGTTCGACATGTGATCTTCAATGCCCCCGACCCGTCCAGTATTAAATCGGTTGACATCATATGGTAGCTACAAAGACGTGATGAGCCGATTGATAGCGGCTTGGCCCGCTGCGCTCCACTGGCAGTCGACGACCTCCGCATGTCGAACCCGTGCTTCATTTGCCAGGAACTGCAAATGTTTGCAAGTCGAGTCTACACATAGATTTGACATGTGCAAACACACACACATACACACACACACAGACAGTTGAGCCTTGGTTTGGACATGAAGTTCGCGTAAATGTGATCATCGATGTCCGCACATGTCCGTGGTCATGTAAACCATGATAGCAAAAACGTGCTCGATGAAGATGATGGCGTGCGCGCAAGGCCAAGGCAAAGTTGGGATGGTGACCATGTGTGGTGTGCAATACTGTGCATAAAAACACCGAGCACATGTGTGAAAATTACGTGGGAAAAGGTTCAAGCAAGGATCATCAGTGCACAAGCAGGGTTGCATATGTTGTGTATGCCATTTATCACTGTGCAGTACATCAATCAGGCAAGCAGCAGGGTGCCTGCTTCCTGCAATGCCCTGACGGTCCTTGCATCGTGTAAACAGCCTGTGCTATCGTTCCACACTAAAGAGTTCCAGGGACAGACATGACGTGTTTCGGAAACCCTCGTTGAGTGAGGTTCCTGCAGTCGGAAGTGGGGAGATTACCTCCAGCTGTGCACTGCGGCACCCAGAAACATAACAGATCGGAAGCTCATCGATACGATTTGCCCGTCGATAATCATAAAGATCGGAAAGAGAAGCAAAACACATCAATCATGAGACATGATCATACGACATGCCCAAAGGCCCTCTTTGTGCAGTGCAGGGGTGCGTTCCAACACACAAAATGCCCGCGAAAAGCAAGGCGTGTCGTCTCACTCTCTCACACAATCAAGCGATCGGAATGCAAAACACAAAACACGCACACACGCGTGTGTGTGTGTGTGTGTATGTGTGTGAGCCCTGAGTCTCAGATAAAGGTTTCTAGAGACAGTACAGGAAGCACAGCCGCAGGGGGTACCAGGTGATTGCAGAAGCCTGGCACCAACGAAGACTTTTCTGCTTTCGTGTGATATCGATTTAGGACGCCAAGTCGATGTACCTGCAATGTGCAGAGTGAAGCCGTTTCGTGTCTGTGACATAGATTGAGCTGCTGAGAGTCTGAATGATTGATGATTTCGCAGCTCAGGGCTGCGGTTGCCTGCACAGGTTCCAAACACTAAGGTAATGGACACAGGTAGTGGCATGAAGCCTTTAGTATTTTTCAACCATGTTTCTCCTGTGTCGGTTTCGTCGCCATGCACAAGCCCGACCTGGGCACTGCCCGTTCCCACATGAGGATGGGAATAACCATGTAACAGTGTCGAGCAAGACTGGTACGAGCTGACCAAGCCCCGGAGCGAGGTTGTTGCATCATTTTTTTCTCTCTCTCTCTCTCTCATCAGGTACCACCCACAGTGTGCAATTCCATGAACATGCAGGAATGAGAACGTGAACATCGGTTCTCAAGTTCAGGTCCGAGAACCGCTCCAGGTCCGGTGCAACACCAGCACTGGCAAGTAGCCCTGAAGTACACCGGGTTACAGAACCCTAGTCTCATGACCGAGGTGGCTTCTCCTTTCAGAAGTGATACAGCTCAAGACACTGATGATTGGGCTGCAGGTCAAAATATTCCTATGCGGGAGACCAAGGGCCAGCAACGGGCATGGACATCAGGCTTTCCTGGATCGAGAAAGAGCCAGGACTCCCCCTTCACCGATATCCTCTTCCTCAGTTGCAGAGGTTTTGGAGCCAGGCTCGTGACCAACCAAAGGCCAGGACAAAAAGGACTTCGAAGCGAAAACGCAGACAGCGTCAGCTGCCTACTGCTACAAAAGCGCCAGTCTCCATTGGAACACAAGCACGTACTCAGTCTCAGGAAACTCCTGCTTCGGTTCCTGCTTCGGGTCTTCCCCAAGGGAATACAGATCAGATGGGAGGTGCTTTAGACTATTAGATGGCTACATGGCTGAGGCATTTCGGATTCTCAGAGTTCTCCGAAAGCCCTTCGGAATCAGCAGGGAGCAAACCAAAGTCTGCAGGTAGACGGCAGAAACATGGTTGGGACGATCCTGTTAGTCCCTCTCCGCAGGGTCAAGTGCAAGCTGCCAGTTCCTGGAATCTATCACCGAGATACGCAGCGGATCCCAGACTCACTCAAAACAGAGCAGTCGGTTAAGTTGGTCGGTCGGATTGATCCATCCGATGTGGTGAAAAGGAATGCCAGGATCCTTAGCCGCCTGTACCATGAAGCTAAAGTTCATGATCCACCAGTCATGGAGTGGACTTTCATGGCAAATCTCATGCAGAGCTCCACAGGCAACAAAGAGGATCTGTTCAGCCGTGTGACTTTCGCAGAGTCTAAGTCTAAGCATCAGGTGTACTGGCAGCATCATCTCAGCAAGCCTTTCTCGACCAAGCCTGATGACCCGACAGTTCATCGGCACACGTTGAATTTGGCATATGGAACGACCACAGGTGGAGCTGAAGGGATCATGTGCACAGCTGTGATAGGTAGTCAACATGCCTCGCCGGGACGATTCACGTTCTCGCAGCGACAGCAAGGAACGAATCAGGCAGCCTCGACTTCGCAGCCGATCTGGGCCACGACCCAGCAGGTGGCAGGGAACTACACCACCACGGCTACCTCAGCTTCCACAGGGTTGGCAACCTACTAACACGCAGTATGACTATGGTCTCACGCTGCCAAGACAGGTCATTCCCAATCGATTCACCAGGGAGCTACAGATTGATGGCATGGACATCTTGGATGCTCGTTTGTCACAGGTGATGACCGGAGGACCCAACAATTGGGGCCTACGATCGCTTGCAAATGGTCGGCATACTGTAATACTGCGTGAGTCTTTTAAGTCTCGTCAGGATGCAATCATGGCAGGGACATTGATGTGTGCCTTGAGAGGCGATGAGGGAACGCTGTCGATCTCAACGGGACATTGACCCAAAGGGCCGAATCCAAGTTTCCAGTGCAGGATCCCTATTTATGGGACAACTCAAAGACCTTGTGATTGAATTGGTTCAGGTTGTTCAACAAACAGGACCTGCATCAGCCAATCAAGCAATGCTCGATCAGATGCGAGTTCTGCAGGGAGAGAACGCGAAGCTGAAGAGTTCACAAGCTGCCTCTTCTCCGGCTCCCCGTTCCAGAACGGCTACCCCAAGCAGGCCTCAGCAAAGAAGCAAAGACCCGGACGGCAGCTGCTACTCCAAAAAATGATGCAGCCAGCAAAGCTTTCCTTCGCACTCCTTCAGGATTACTGCCACACCACCTTCCTATCGACGTGCTAAGGATAAGGCTTCCAAAAAGGCCGCTGAGGCGAACACCAGGAGCCTGGAAGAATGCTGGCACCCAGCACCGAAGCACAGGACGATGAAGCGCTTCAGGTCAATGATGGTGAACTCGGCGAAGAACTCGAGACCCTTCCACCACCATCACCGAGGGATTTCTCACCAGGAGAGAACCCATGAGGAGTTTGCAAATCCTTTTGCGGCAGTTCAAAGTTATGAACACACCGAGGGCGAGTTGATCTTGGGCGAATGCAAGCTTGACAATCTCAACATTGCCACCATCCACAGTTGGATCACCAACAAGGTTGGCAGAGACAGGATGAAACAGGTCCGGACAGCCAGCGATAAGCTGATTGCGGCCTTGCACCGCATTGACGCAGGGAACCGGCCAGCATTAGACGCAGTGTTTTGGGGACTCCCTGTCCACACAGCCCTTCAGTTAGGAGAGAAGGGCCTGAGCACGTTGGTGGCAGCATGCTATGTGAAGGCCAGGAGTGACTCACACCATCAGCACAGACCAAAGCGCGACGCAGCACCAGGCAATCTGTTAAAACAGGGCCCTGCGCCCAGTTGGTCCGTTTTCTTCATGCTTTTTCCGATGGTTTTCGTTGATTCTACCTGCACTCTTTCAGCTTTTACAACATCGCATCTTGGATCGATTCTTCGGGTACGTGCCGAACTTTTTGTACAAACAATTCGATCTCCGAGAGGTTTCTTTTCCAATAACTTCTACAGCAAGCTTCCACTACTTTTCAGATCAGTCATGTTCCTGTTGACTACTCATGAGAATGGCACATTCAGGAATCAGCAGCTTACGCTCGGACCACTCACGTGGGTCACTATGCAGCTCGGTTGTACATCGGACCCACAGGACAAGGTATTCAGCAGGTTCCAGATGAGACTGAAAGATTTGCATTAGAATCAGCGATTACCCGGGAGTTACAGCCCATCCTGAATGCACCGTGGATCGGGTTGACGTCAAAAGTACCGACTGCATGGAGAGACGATGTGTGTTGCCTCCTGCTTCTACAGGCACTCGGTTTCTGCGTCGATTCTTGAGGCCTGCGGAGCACAGGTCACCAAGTCATGTTTTTACAAGTTACTTCCTTTCTTTCCCTGTATAAACTGGAATCGAACTTGAAGCAACAGTTTTGGGAAGCAAAGCATCGCTCGCGACAGGTTGATCTCACACAGTTGTATCTACTAGCCAGGTTCCTCAAGTTCATGTCCGAACCGTGGGAGACTCGAGCCTGGAATCAACTCAGGTTGGCTCCGGAATATCGCAAAGGACGCATTCTGACATCGTGATCACATAGACACGATCGTAGCTCCTGTTGACAGCTGACTCTTCGAGTTCCTCCGCAACAGGATGTCAAGACGCTCCTCCCATTTTTGACGTTGCTTTCGCAAACGACGGTTCCTCGTCCTTCGTTTTTCTTCTGTCATACCTCTTCTCGCACTCCTGCTCGATCACCTGCACGATCTGATATTTCTCAGAGCCAGTCCTTCCAGAGCCTAGATAGCGCGCGAAACCGTCTCGAATAGATCTCATGACTCACGATTCATCATCTCAGTATGCAGTTGCGCCTCCTCGAAGAATCGTATCGGACGGCGAAGCCCCTCACCTCGACCCTCTGCATCGCGAAGAGAAGTCTCAGCCTCAGCAGTTGAAAGAGAAGAATTCAACTTGTCATTCCTCTTTGTGGGTTCATTCAAGCTGAACTCCAGAGATGCAAGGCATTTGTTTTGTCCATTCGTGGTTTTGCACGATCTCTCTCTTGAGCATCGCTTTCCATCGTCAATAGTGTGCGCTTGAGCTCAGGACTCAGGACCAGGACACTCTCCTTCATCGCTCGGTATTTCGCAGAATGCGATGTCTAGCCGGAAGCTCCGGTAAAGATCTGGAGTTGCCCAACACATCAATGCGATGACACGCACCCTCAAACTGTTGTCGTGTTTGCATTGCACTGGCACTGTGGCCTGCATCCGAACAAGAGCTTCGGTGCGATATGAAAAACAACGCAAAAGCCACGCTTCAATACGGAACGATACCACTCTGACGCAGGGTCTTTCCTCCTTTCGACGTCTTCACTCTGAAGGTTTTGATGGTGTCCGTTTGGTAAGGCCAGAGTCAGTGCCAATCCTGGTTTGGTCACGGCATTTTCGAGGTTGCCGCGTGATATGTCCATCACAAGTGGTCCACGTTCGACATGACGGCGTTTGATCCAACTCACATCGGGAAATCTGCAGCTGTTGACTGACGCGACCGGACCGTGATGGAGAGGGAGACGCTTCGTGAGCGTGCCGTGAGTGATTCTCCAGGACGTCCTGCATTCACGCGCGACTGTCACGAAGCTCGGCCGGCTTTTTGCTGACAGGTGCGAGGTTTGCTGCACCGCAGCGTCACTGCAGGCATGATTTGGAGCATTGCTTGCTACAGTGGTAATACACATGCTGTGGCAAAACTTGTGGTGCCGGCTGTTACATCACGCTCGATTGATGGGAGCAGTCGTGTTGGTACGCACACCGGCGGCGGGGCTGATTGCAGCGATGCAAAGATGGGCGCGGTATGGGAGGATACAGTGTTGTAGCTCGGGCCACGCGTGCTGGTAGAAGGTGATGTTGATGCAGGCGTTGTCACCAGATGTCAACGAAGCAGTAATCACTTGTACTGACAGCCTCTTGGCAGTGACGGCAGGGATCCTGGAGCAGGCGCGCACTGCGACACCCAGGAACGTGACAAGCTGGGAGTTCAACCCCGTCGACGTTCCAGGAGCTCCTCCGTCTGCTTGGCACGCCGATTCACTAGGCCGGTGACATTTCTGTGCCTGGAGAGATGTGCACTTAGCTGTTTCAGGCACTGTGGATTGCAGCGGCTGTCCTGCTCCAACACGCGGCATCCGCAAAGGCAACAACTTAACCCATGACCACTCCAGGACACAAATGTCGGCGGTTAGGATTCATTTCATGTTTTTCCGCACGTTCATGCCTGTTAGTTATCTCCTTTCGCCGTTGGTTTCCTCTCCTTCTCCTCTGATGGACGCTGTGCGAGATGTTAGGTACTCACTATCTGAACCGCTGCGTTTATTAAAGTTTGCCACGATCTCGTTTGTCGCTCGATCTCGTTCGAGTATCTTTAGCAGCTGATGCTTCAATCTTGCAACCATCTCCGCTTATGAGTATTGTGTATTTTCATCCATAATCTGTCATTCGGGAAACCGATGTTTTTCTCAGCTGCTGTCGCTGTCGCTGCTTCAGCTAAACCAGCCGTAATGTTATTACCAGAATACAACAAGTACTCGTAGTAGCAGCAGCAGCAGCAGGAGGAGTAGGAGGAGGAGGAGTAGTGGTCGTGGTGGTGGTGTTGGTGGTGAAGGGGCCATGGGCTTAAAGGGCCGACTCAGTCAATATTTTGGATCTCGTTTTGATCTCGTTTTCTATCTTGTTTCGATCCGACTATATCACACACAAAATGACCGTGACTCTACATCGTGCCGTGGGAAAGATTTGCCTATGACTAACTATTACATACAACCCCCCTCAATCAAATGTGCAGGACACAACAGATGAAAGATGCGTCTATGACAGAACACCTAACCGAAGCCCTTCCAAACATCTCTGTCAGAACACAAGAGTGCCAGCAGTGTCTATGATAGAATCATGCCGCACAAACATCACTTTCAGCTTCGACTTCAGATAAGAATGCATCGTGTCATAAACATACTTGATCTCGCTTTACGCGGGGCCTTTATCTCGTTCACCTAGTTGAGCGAGTTCTGACAAATAAATTACTGCAAAGGGGTATCTCGTTCTGTACAATGGTGAAATGACACAAATGAAAGCCGTCGCTCGTCTCTCTCGTCGTGCATGATGGTCTAGCTACGCATCGGCCCTGTCTGTCTTCCGCTGCAAAGTCGTCGACATTGACACACGACAAATAAACCTTTATCGCCCCAATGCTCCGAACTTCCCCTGACTGAAGGCTCTCAGAATCGTGGGCTCCACGCTCTACTCACTCTGACTCTCAATGCAGCGACAACGCTCAGCCACGTTGAAAAGCCTCGCAGGTCTGCAGCTCACACTCTGACAGCTGCTGGGTGGCCCCTTCACCTCAGAGCTCTGGCTTGCAAGCTGCAACGTGCCACCGCATGCAACCAAGACTGCAACAGCCCCGCCCATCGCCGGTTGCGAAGACAGCTATCTGCACAAGCGGAAGGTCTTGTGTGATGTCTCATGCAGAGCACACCACTCACAGAATGCTTGCAAAAGCCGCGATGAGAATACGGGGGCCGCGGCGGTGTGTCGTGGCCCTCATTGGTTTGTTCTGCTTCCCTCCAATCTAGGAATCTGGGACCTCTGATTCTGCTCTCTGCAGCAGCGTAAGCCTTGAATGCATAAGCTAGCCTGGAAGTCGTTCGACATAAACTCATCTGCTGCCTACTTTTGTGTTGCTTGCATCGGGAATGCAACCTAAGGGACCCATGATTTCGACGCCCAAGCTCATACTTCGACGAATGGCCACGAGAGCCGCTCAAGATGGAGCAGTTCTCACATAGGGCGGTCAATCCTTCAACCTAGAAATGCTCAAAAGCTAGGAATCAACAATTTCGAATCATATTTACTGCTACAATTGGAGCATTGTCTCGGTTCGGAAATGCGCCCCTCCATGGCATGATGGTGCTCTTCGTTACAAGAGGAGTGCAGCATTGTCACTGCTGCCACAACAGACAAACATGGTACTGTCAGTCCAGTGCTTTGGGCCCACAGGATCATATTTTACCTGAGCGGCCCTGGTGCGACGCGAACCGCTGTCAAATCGAGACACTCCGATGACGCCCAACCCCAACAGGTGTCTGGAGCTTACTCGTTCTGCAACTACACGCATAGACCAGTAAGCAGCAAGAAGCATTGATGGCCACAGAATTACCTACCGACGGCCTTCCTCGTCCGCTCGCGAGTGCCCTTGCCACAGAGCGCATCACAGTCTGACCTCAATGATTTTAGCACAACATGAAACAAAAGCAAAAGAATATTGACACGACTGGCAGTCCAACATTCTCCCTCCAGGACCAGTGATCTGGTGACCATGTCTTGTGCATGCCCCAAACCCAGATCCTAAACGCGGGAGGAGATCCTGGCATTCTGAAACGTGGAACAACGTGGAAATAGACATGTCTCTGTGCCAAATCGACAACATGGCCTTCCACGACACGGAATCACGGAACCATCGTTTAAGACAGGAGCCATGCTCCCCAATGCTCAAAGATGCAGTCATTGGGCGCCGGAGATCTGCAGTCATCTGTCCTTTGCAAGATAGCAGTGTACTTGTCCTGGTCGAGCGCCGGCCCGGGCACCCTGGGACCCTGGCCCACAAGGCTCTGCTTGTTGGAGGACCTGTACAGCAAAGTGATAGAGGCTTCGCCAAAGCTGGCAAAGTCACGAAGAACTGAAAAAGTCAGTTCAGGACAGCGTGATGGCAGAAGCCACCCTCTGTGTTCGGCTTCAACTCGGTGTGCAGGCGCAAAAGAACCCTCCGTGCTGTGGCACTGTGGCGCATTGCATGCTTCGTGGCCTTGACACCC
This sequence comes from Symbiodinium sp. CCMP2456, assembly GCA_905221635.1. Taxonomy (NCBI): domain Eukaryota; class Dinophyceae; order Suessiales; family Symbiodiniaceae; genus Symbiodinium; species Symbiodinium sp. CCMP2456. The sequence goes on along the minus strand of CAJNDV010029269.1, from coordinate 10,790 downwards.
TGACAGTAAGGCAGGCACGAGCTGCCTCTTGCGAGACATCTGGCCACCGCCGCAGGTCCTCAGAGCGTGGTTTGAGCTTCCCCGCCGCTCCTGCGATCCCCTGGCAGATAAGCGGCTTCGAGCAGTCGCTCCATTGCCTCAGAGCTCCACCCGCCAAAAGCGTGAGATTCTCATTTCTCACACAAGCCCATAGCGACCACATTCCAATGTCACAGTCCTGTCCAGCGGTGTTGGGCCTCAGAGGTGCCAGGAGCCTGTCCATTTGGGCAAAGGTTTACGTCTGACCAGACAGCCAAGCACCCAGCGCAAAGCAAGGGACGGTCCTAAGTTGGGAAACAGGTGCCTGCTCTCAGCGTTGCTGCCGGGCGAAAGAAGTGAGAAAAGCACTTCACGACATTTTCAGCACTGTGAGAAGCCCATAGCAAGTCTTCATGACGCGTCTGATCGTGCCATGCACACAACTGCGACTGGCAGTTGCCTTCTCTGTCGGCAAGTATAAACAAAGCGCTGGGTCAAGAATACAAATCGTATCAATCCGCCAGATGCCACTGGGGTCAAGGCTGAATCAGATACTTGTCACATGCTCCTTAGACAATCCCCGGCCATGAAGATCCGTCACTGGACACCGAGGTCACTCAGCAGCAAACTTCCGCCATTGCTTGGTGCTACTTCAACATTCCGTCTCCGGAATCTTTGTGGGTGAAGTACCTGCAGTGCGGTGTCAAGAACAGAAAACATATGCCACTAGAAGACGAGTGGCCCGAAAGCATCATTAGCCATGAGTTTTGGGGCCATGAGTGTCGGCTATAGAGAGTCTATAGAGAGTCTAAAGAGAGTGTCGTAGAGTCAAGTGTGGTAAAGTCAAGTGTCGTAGAGTCAAGTGTCGTAGAGTCAAGTGTGGTAGAGTCAAGTGTG